>AWOL01S0533146.1:0-14667 GCA_000715115.1 Nicotiana otophora
TTGGTGCTCGGCAAGTATGGCCCGGGTGCTAGTCATGACCCTCCAGTTGGGTCGTGACACGGTCACACTAGAATCCCTGCCAAACCAGCCAAGCCAAAATGATCCAAAACGTTCCGAACCTCATTCGAAACTCATCTGAGCCCCTTGGGACCCCGTCCGAATATACCAACAAGTTCCGTAACCTAACACAGTCATACTCGAGGACTCAAATCACACATAACAACATCAAACCTACAAATCACACCTCGAATCAACCATAATGAACTTTAAATCTTTCAACATCCAAAACACGTGCCGAACTTCATTAAATCAATCCAGAATGACATCAAATTTTGCAAACAAGTTCCACATGACATAACTAATGTATTCCAATTCCCAAAACCATAGTATAAACTCGATATCATGAAAGTCAACTCCCGATCAAACCTCTCAACCTTCCAACCTTTTAACTTTTCAACTTTCGCCAATATGCATCCTAATCCGGACATACACCTACGTCTAAACTCACCACCCGAATCTAATAGAACCATTAAAACTCTGATTCAAGGTCAAATATTCAAAAGTCAAACTTGGTTAACTCTTCTAACTTAAAACTTCCTAGTTGAGAATCATTCTTCCAAATAAATTTTGAAACACCTGAAAAACCAAAACAGATTATATCCACAAGTCATAATACATCATACGAATCTTCTCAAAACTTCACATAGCTGAACGGAATGCAAATTCTCAAAACGGTTGGTCGGGTCGTTACAGGTAATAGTCTAAAAATGTGATGACCCGATAGGTTATTTTGAGTATTAGCATTTATTTTCGTATTTCAATGCCTTTGTTACCTCCATTTGATGTTTATTGGTTTGTGTAGATGGTCTATGTTACTTTTTGAAAAGCTTTTATGTGATAATTGGAAGAAAATATAATTTTTGGCTTTAAAAATAACTTGAGTTCACCACAGTAAATATTTTGTGAAAAGGACCTCGGATAGGTGTTTTGACCATTTAAGTAGGTCTGTAACATGATTTTGGACTTGGGCATATACCTGAAATTGAAGTTGGAGGTCCCTAGATTGATTTGACTCATTTTGCCGAAAACTAGTATGTTGAAAGTTTGGAAATTTCCAAAGTTTGATCGTAAGTTGACTTCATAGTTAACGGGTTCAGATTTTGATGTTAAAACTTGGAATAAGTCTGTATTGATCTTTGAAACATGTCTGCAAAATTTGGTGCAATTGGAAATGGGTTTGACATGATTCGGGCGCTTAGATGTGATTCTAGTTGTTCTTGAGTTTACTTTGAAATTTTATTCGTTCTGAGGGTGGATTTATAGATTTAGATGTTATTTTGGTTATATGATTGTGCGAGCGAGTTCTTATGATGTTATTACACTTATGTCCATGTTTGGTTTGGAGCCCGAGGGGCTCGATTGAGTTTCGAACGTGTTTTGGGTTAGTTTGGATAGTGCAAAGATTGCTGGCGCAATGCCCAGTTCTGGTGTCTGATGCAGATCTCACATTTGAGGGATCTGGCTTGCATTTTCATGCCTCTCTTTTGCGGACAAATGTTCGCATTTGTGATCATGTTCTAGGATTGGGTAACCTCGTATTTCTGAGTAAACTGTTCGCAATTGCGAACTGCTCAGGATCTCTTTTACGAGCACTTGGTCACATTTGCGATGCCTGGCAAAACAGGACTTCTTCGTAATTGCGAATATATTGGCCGCATTTGTGAAGGCTGGTTATTCGCATTTGCGATCACTTTGTCACATTTGCAACTTCTGTTCTCCTGAGAAAGGGTTCGCATTTGCGATGCTCACAATTGCGAACAAGACATCATAATTGCAACATCTGCAGCTGGGTAAAAGAGGGGAAAATCGGGACTTAGCTCAGTTTACACTATTTCTCAACCTTAAACACTCTAGAGGCGATTATTTAAGAGTCGTTTCTTCCCAAATTCATTTGTAAGTTACTTTTATCCATTTCTTTAAAATTACCCATTACCTTTCATGAGATTTTAACATCAAAATTAGGATTTTGATGGTAGAAATTAGGGGTTTGGGTAGAAATTTGGGAACTTTATAAATTTGAGATTTAGACCTCTAATTGAGGGCAGATTTCGAAACAAATCACATAACCGGGCTCGGGTGAATGGGTAATCGGGTTTTGGTCCGAACCTCGGGTTTTGACCAAGAGGGCCCGGGGTTGAATTTTGTTGACTTTTTCAAATAGGATCAAAATTGAACCTCTCTCATTAATGGGTAGATTCTATAGTTTATGAATCATTTGATTGATAATTTTCTAGATTTAGTTGGTTTGGAGGCTTGTTCTAAAGGAGAGGCCGTGGTTGGTTGATTGCATTGATTCGATGAGTGAGTTAAGTATTGGGTCTAACCTTGACTTGAGAGGATTAGGAATCCTTGAACTATGTGCTATATGAATTATGTGGAAAAATAGCGTATATGCGAGGTGACGAGTGTATATGAGCCGTCATGATATTTGTTTCCATGTATTCATTTATCTCAAGATATATCTTGCTTCATGCCTTAATTGTTACATGCTTTATTTGACTTCTATGACATAATTGTTACTAGTCATTTAATTATTCTTGTACTAATTTGTCTGTCCTTTCCATAACTCCATGCTTATTTGCTACTTGCCTCTACTTGCATACCTAAATTGTCACATGCCTTACTTGTCTTAATATTTTGTAATATTTGTTGCATTCTATAATGTGGCTTCACTTTTGTGAGTTGTTTAGTGGATAGATACTGATGTATTGGTAGAGATGACACTTTGAGTTGTTAGAGATTCCTTGATTATTATGTTGTTCTTTATTACCTTGTACATTTACCCTGTTGGTGTAGAGATTTCCTTAAATGTTGTTGTTAAGTTGTTTATGTTTATTGAAATTGTGTTGGGGAGCGGGTTTCACATCGCAACGAAAATTAAAAGGTAATGAATAGAAATGTTAGGTTCCATCATGGTCCCGAGGGTAGAATTTCGGGTCGTGACAAATTGGTATATGAGCACTAGGTTGCCAAGAGGTGGTGGCAGGATCTTGAGCGGAGCAGACCAGCTGGTTCACCTCCACTTACCTAGGATAAGTTTTCGCAGGTATTTCTTAAGAAGTTTATTCCTTTCACTCTGAGAGACGAGTACCGTAGGCAGTTCGAGTACCTTCAGTAGGGTAGATACTTTGTGGACCTAGCCCGTCATGTAGATATTCTGATTCCCATTGATAGAGAAAGGGTGAGGAGATTTATTGATGGTCTTACCTTTGGCATCAGGCTTTAGATGGCCAATAAGACAGGGGATGATATTGTTTTCCAGAGGGCCGTAGAGATTGCTAGACAGATCGAGATAGTTCGTGGTCAGGATAGAGGGGCGACTTCTGAGAAGAGGCCTTGTCATTTTGGTAGATTCAATGGTGCCTCATCATGAGGCAGAGGTTCTTTCGATAGAGGCCATCCTCCTAGACCGATTAAGTCAGCTCTTCAGGTTGCCCATGGTGCTTTGGGCGGTCGTGGTTCTTATGGGTCTCGTCCTGAGTAGCCAGCATTCAGTGCACCTTCAATTCTTATTACTGCACCATCGCTTTAGAGTTACTACAGTGGCTATCCAGACCGTTAGTGTCAGTCTCAGCTTCAGCAACCGAGGGAGCACTTTAAGTGTGGGGGCATAGGTCACATCAGAAGCTATTGCCCTAGATTGACGAGTAGCATACATGAACAGGGTTCTCATGCCATTATACCAGCACCGGTTGCTCCACCACCCGTACATCCAACTAGAAGCGGGGGTCAGGTCGCTAGAGGTGGAGGCCAGCCAGCTAGAGGTCGCCCGAGGGGCGGAGGTCAGAGTGGTGGGGCCCAGTCCCATTTTTATACATTTCCAGCTAGACCTGAGGTAGAGTCATCTGACGTCATTATCACATGAATTAATCCAGTTTGCCATAGAGATGCTTCAGTTCTTTTGATCTGGGCTCTACTTATTCCTACGTGTCATCCTATTTTACTTCATATCTGATTATGCCTCGTGATTCTTTGAGTGCTCCTGTATATGTGTCCATGCCTGTGGGAGATTCTATTATTGTAGATTGTGTATATCGCTCGTGTATGGTTTCTATCGGAAGCCTTGAGACTAGTATAGATCTCCTACTTCTTAATATGGTGGACTTTGTTGTTATTTTGGGCATGGATTACTTGTCGCCTTATCACACTATATTGGACTGTCAGGCTAAGATGGTGACCTTAGCCATGCCGGGGTTGCCCCGATTAGAGTGGAGGGGGACTCCTGGCCATTCCACCAGCAAGGTTATTTCTTATGTGAAGGCTTGGCGTATGTTCAAGAAGGGATGTCTAGCATATTTGTCCTATATCCGTGATCCTAATGCGGAGGTTCCTTCCATGAATTCAGTACTAGTTGTGAGTGAGTTTCTAGAGGTGTTTCCTATATATATGTCAGGGATGCCACCCGATAGAGATATCGACTTCTGTATTGTCTTGGTTTCGGGCACTCAGCCCATTTCTATTCCACTTTACCATATGGCCCCACCTGAGTTGAAGGAACTAAAGGAGCAGTTACAGGATTTGCTTGATAAATGATTCATTAGGCCTAGTGTCTCTCCCTAGGGTGCGCCGGTGTTGTTTGTGAAGAAGAAGGATGCTTCGATGAGGACGTGTATAGATTATTGGCAGTTGAATAAAGTCACTATCAAGAACAAGTATCCTTTGCTGAGGATTGATCACTTATTTGATCAGCTTTCGGGTGTTTTCGAAGATTGATTTGAGATCTGGCTACCATCAGTTGAAGATTAGGGCATCGGATATCCCTAAGACAGCTTTCTGAATTCGGTATAGGTATTATGAGTTCCTAGTGATGTCATTTGGCTCGACAAATGCCCCAGTAGCATTTATGGATTTGATGAATCGGGTATTTAAGCCTTATTTGGATTCTTTTGTGATCATCTTCATTGACGATATTCTAATCTACTCCTGTAGTCGAGAGGAGCATGAGCAGCATCTTCGGATTATACTTTAGACTCTAACAGATAGTCAGCTATATGCCAAGTTAAGTGTGAGTTTTGGTTGGACTCGGTTGCCTTTTTAGGGCATGTTGTATATGCCGAGGGCATTAAAGTGGATCCTAAGTAGATTGAGGCAGTTCAGAACTGGCCTAGACCTACTTCAACTACAGAGATTCGGAGCTTCCTAGGTTTGGCGAGCTATTGTCGCCGGTTCATTGAGGGGTTTTCATCCATCGTAGCCCTATTAACTAGATTTCCCTAGAAGGGTGCCCCATTTAGGTGGTCTTATGAGTGTTAGTCGAGCTTTCAGAAGCTCAATACTGCTTTGACTACAACTCCGATGTTGGTATTGCCTACGGGCTCGAGATCCTATATTGTGTCTTGTGATGCACCGTGTATTGTTCTTGGTGCACTATTGATGCATGATGGCAAGATGATTGCATAAGCATCCTGGCAGTTGAAGGTTCATGAGAAGAATTACCATGTTCATGACTTGGACTTGGCAGCTATTGTTCATGCATTGAAGATTTGGAGGAATTACATCTACGGCATGTCGTGTGAGGTAATCACAGATCATCGAAGTCTATATTACTTGTTTAAGTAAAAGGATCTCAACTTGAGGCAGCAGAGGTGGTTAGAGCTTTTAAAAGACTATGATATTACTATTTTGTATCATCCCGGGAAGGCCAGTGTGGTAGCTGATGCCTTGAGTAGAAAGGCTATGAGCATGGGTAGCCTTGCATATATCCTAGTTGGTGAGAGACCGCTAGCATCGGATGTTCAGGCCTTGGCCAATCAGTTTGTGAGGTTAGATGTTTCGGAGCCTAGTTGGGTTCTTGATCGCACAATTTCTCGGTCTTCTTTGTATGAGCGCATCAGAGAGAGCCAATATGATGACCCACATTTACTTGTCCTTAAGGACACGCTGCAACACTGTGATGCCATGAAGTTTTCTATTGCAGATGATGGGGTGTTGCAGATGTAGAGCCAGATTTCTGTGTGCAATGTGGATGGGCTTCGTAAGTGGATTCTTGAGGAGGCCTACAATTTGCGGTATAAGATGTATCAGGATTTAAGGTAGCATTATTTGTGGAGAAGAATGAAGAAAGATATAGTTGAGTATGTGGCTCGGTGTTTGAATTGCCAGCAAGTGAAGCATGAGCATCAGAGACCTGACGGTTTGCTTCAGAGACTTGAGATTCCTGAATGGAAGTGGGAGCTTATTACCATGGATTTCATTGTTGGGATCCCACGGACTCTGAAGAAATTTGACGCAGTGTGGTTCATTGTGGATAGGTTGACGAAGTCATCGTATTTCATTCTGGTGGAAGCTACTTATTCTTTAGAGTGGAAGACTTAGATCTATATCCGCGAGATTGTTCGTCTTCATAGTGTGCCTGTGTCCATTATTTCTGATCGGGGCACGCAGTTTACATCATATTTTTGGAGGGCCGTATAGCGTGAGTTAGGCACACGGGTTGAGTTAAGTACAACATTTCACCCCCAAATGGACAGGTAGTCCGAGCGCACCATTCAGATATTGAAGGATATACTTCATACCTGTGTTATGGATTTTGGGGGTTCTTAGGATCAGTTCTTGCCACTTGCGGAGTTTATCTACAACAACAGCTACCAATCGAGTATTCAGATGGCTCCTTATGAGGCCTTATATGGGAGGCGGTATCGTTCTCCAGTTGGTTGGTTTGAGACAGGGGAGGCTCGATTGTTGGGTACTGATTTGGTTCGGAACGCCTTGGAAAAGGACAAGATAATTTAGGATCGACTTCGTACAACACCGTCTAGGAAAAAGAGTTATGACGATCGGAGCATTCGTGATGTTGCATTCATGGTTGGAGAGAGGATTTTGTTCCGGGTGTCACCCACGAAGGGTGTGATGAGGTTCGGGAAGAAGGGAAAGTTATGCCCTAGGTATATCGGACCCATTGAGATCCTTGAGAGAGTTGGTGAGGTGGTATACAAGTATGCATTGCCACCTAGCTTATCAACAGTTCACCCGGTGTTCCATGTTTCCATGCTCCGGAAGTATCACGATGATCTGTCACATGTATTAGATTTCAACTCAATCTAATTGGACAAGGATTTGACTTATGAGGAGGAGCCAGTGGCTATTCTAGCACGGTAGGTCCGGAAGTTGAGGTCTAAGAGCTTTTCATCTATTAGAGTGCAGTGAAGAGGTCAGTCGATCGAGGCAGCTACGTGGGAGTCCGAGTCTGATATGCAGAGTAGATACCCCAGCCTTTTCACCAGTCCAGGTACTTTTCTATGTCTGTTCGATGAGGAACGTTTCTTTTAAAGGTGGAAAATATGACGATCTGATAGGTCATTTTGAGTAGTACCCCTTAATTCAGTGTTCCAAGACCTTCGTTAGCTCCGTTTGATGTTTCTTGGTGTGCGTGTGTAGTCCGTGTCGCTTTTTGAAAAGCTTTTATGTGAAAATTTAAAGAAAACAAAATTTTTGGCTTTAAAAATAACTTGAGTTGACCACGATCGACAATTTGTGAAAAGGACCTCGAATTGGTGTTTTGACAATTTCGGTAGGTCCATATTGTGATTTTGGACATAGACGTATGCCCGTAATTAAAATTGGAGGTCCCTAGATTGGTTTGGCTCATTTTGCCGAGAAATAGTATTTTGAAAGTTTGGAAATTTCCTAAGTTTGACCGTAAGTTGACTTCATAGCTAACGGGTTCAGATTTTGATGTTGAAAATTTGAATAGGTCTGTATTGCTATTTAAAACTTGTGTGCAAAATTTGGTTTGACATGATTCAGACGCTTAGATGTGATTCTAGTAGTTCTTGAGTTTACTTTGAAGTTTCATTCATTTTGAGGGTGGATTTATATATGTAGATGTTATTTTGGTGATTTGATTGCGCGATCTAGTTCGTATGATGTTATTACACTTGTGTGCATGTTCGATTACGCCCCCGAGGGGCTCAGGTGAGTTTCAGACATGTTTTTGATGAGTTTGGATAATGCAAAGATTGCTGGTACAATGCCCATTTCTGGGGTCTGATGCATATCTCACTTTTGCGAGGTCTGGATGGCATTTGCAAGACTCATTTTTACGGACAAATGTTCGCATTTGCGAGCAAGGTCTGGGATTGGGTAACCTCGCATTTGCGAGGAAACTGTTTGATATTGTGAACTGCTCAAGATCGCTTTTTCGTTCACTTGGTTGCATTTGCGATGCCTGGCAAAATAGGACTTCTTCGCAATTGCGAAGATAATGGCCACATTTGCGAAGGCTGGTTATTCGCATTTGCGATCACTTTGTTGCATTTGCAACTTCTGTTCTTCAGAGACAGGGTTCGCATTTGTGGCCCTTGTCTCGCATTTGCGATGCTCGCAATTACGAACTAGACATCACAATTGCAATATCTGCAGCTGGGTAAAAGAGGGAGAAATCGGGACTTAGCTCATTTTGCACCATATCTCAACCCTAAACACTCTAGAGGCAACTTTCCAAGAGACTTTTCAACACAAATCCATTGGTAATTGACTTTGTTCCATTTCTTTTCAATTACCCATTACATTTTATGAGATTTACACATAAATTTAGGATTTCCATGGTAGAAATTAGGGATTTGGGTGGAAATTAGGGATTTTTGTAAAATTGAGATTTATATCTCAAGTTGAGGTCGGATTTCGAAAAAAATCACATAACCGGGCTCGGGGGTGAATGTGTAATTAGGTTTTGGTCTGAACCCTGGGTTTTGACCAAGCGAACCCGGGGTTGACTTTTGTTGACTTTTTCAAAAATGATCGAAATTGAACCTCTTTCATTAATGGGTAGTTTCTAAAGCTTATTTTGAATTATTTGATCGATAATTTGCTAGATTTAGTTGGTTTGGAGGCTTGTTCGAAAGGCAAGGCCGTGGTTGGTTGATTGCTTTGATTCGTGGAGTGAGGTAAGTGTTTGGTCTAACCTTGACTTGAAGAAATTAAGAATCCTTGAACGACGTGTTATTTGAATTATGTGAAAAAATAGCGTATATGCGAGGTGACGAGTGTATATACACCGTCATGATATTTGTTTCCATGTTTTCGTTTATCTCATGATAAATCTTGCTTCATGCCTTAATTGTTACATGCTTTATTTGAGTTCTATGCCTTAATTGTTACATGCTTATTTGCTACATGCCTCTACTTGCTTTACTTGCACACCTAAATTGTTACATGCCTTACTTGTCTTATGATTTTGTAATATTTGTTGCATTCTATAATGCGATTTCACTTGCATTAGTTGTTTAGTGGATAGATACCAATGAATTGGTAAAGTTGAGACTTTGAGTTGTTACAGATTCTTTGATTATTATATGGTTCTTTATTGCCTTGTACATTTACCCTTTTGATGTAGAGATTCTTGTAATTTTGGTTGTTGAATTGTTTATGTTGATTGAAATTATTTGGAGACCGGGTTGTACGCCACAACGGAAATTGAAAGGTAATGAATTGAAATGGTGGAATAAGGATAGATTATGAAAGTGACAGATGATGATATGGTGGGAACGGGTTGCGCGCCGCAACGAATTGTATATGTAGTACTTGTTTGTGATTGTTGGATTTGCCTCGATATTATGTTATGTGACTTGTTATTCTAGGATCTTTGGTAGTTGAATTTATAGTCTGTTTTATGACTTAACTACTTTACTTCCATTTCCTATTTTTCTGTCATTATTATTATTGCGTACAGGTTATTGTAAGCAGCCTGCCTTAGCCTCGTCACTACTCCGTCGAGTTTAGGCTCGACACTTACAGAGTACATGGGGAGGTTGTACTCATACTACACTCTGCACTTCTTGTGCAGATACCGGAGTTGGTCCCAGCAGTGCTTAGTGAGATTGCCTGGAACCAGCTACCTGTGGAGACTTGAGGTATAGTTGCACGGTGTCCGCAACCCTGAAGTCCCCTTCTATGTAATCATTGCTGTTTATTTTGATTCAAACAGTTGTTTTTATTCCGACTATTATCTATAGTACTCTAGACACTCATGTATTCGTAACTCCAGTTTTTGGGATTGTATTTGGATTACGTCGTTCAGTAGTTTATCACTTTATTTCGGACTATTCCGCTGTTATTGTTATCATTTGACTTTAATTGTTAAAACTAGTTAATAAATTTAGCTTACGTTGGCTTTCCTAGCAAGTAAAATGTTAGGCGCCATCATTGTCCCGAGGGTGGGATTCCGGGTCGTGACAAAAAGTCAACGCGGATCATGAACACACCGTTGCACACCTACGCGTACGTCACCTAGCTTGTGTGTCACCCTAATACACCTCATATACACGGTTTCCAGGGATAATTACCCTCAATTCCAAGTTTAGATATGTTACTTACCTCAAAACGCGCAAATAAATACTCCAAAAAGCCATTCCCAATTGTATCGGCCTCCAAACGACTCAAACCTAGTCACAAACAACTTAATTTCATCAAATAATGCCGTAGGAAACAACTTCAACAAATAAATCTTCGATATTTATCAAACTGAAAAAGTCAACCCAAAAGTTTTCCATCGGACGGCTTTTCCTGTAACTCTACTCTCGACTTGGATTATATATCCAAAAAGGTCCACTCTCGGCCATTCCACACGTTGCCTAGCTAAGACGTGGTTATCGGAAGTGGATTCTCTCCTTTGTAGCAGATTCCGAACCTTTTGGAAATAAAGGATTTCTACCCTTGTCCCTCACATCACCACCCTTTAAGTTGAACCAAATATTTATGGCCTTTCTGATGGTGAAGGAAGACATTATGACAATAGTTGTGATAGTGGAACCCCGGAACCCGACAAAACTCACAAATTCCAAACACGCATTCAATTACGAGTTCAACCATACCAAAATTATTCAATTCCGACCTCAAATCGACCTTCAAATCCTCAAAGTTTAGAAAAGGTTTCACAAAATCCCCAATTTCTCCAATTCAAATCACCAAATAAATGATAAAACAAAAACGAAATCATGAAAAATGGACAAATCAGAGTAAAAAATGCTTACCCGATGCAAATCATGAAAACTCCCCTCCAAAATCGCCCAAAACGAAGCTATCTAAGTCAAAATGTGATATAATAATTAAACCCTCGAAATAGAGTTTTAAAACATTCTGCCCAGGTATTTACCTTTCGCGACGGCGGAAAGTCCTTTGAGATCGTGAAGAACAAAATCCTCCACCTTACCAATCCACTTACGCGAACACGACACTTTAGCTGCAAACGCGATGACCAAATGACCCACACAAATGTGAACGCGTCTCAGACCACGCGATCACGATGCACAAACGCGTGCCATCCTCTGCCAGCCCATCCTTCTATGCAAACACGGCTCCAAACTCGAATTCGTGATGCACATTCTCCCTAACACTTCGCGTTCGCATCCTTCTCTTCACAAATGCAAAGAATAAAACTCACCTGTGAGCAACTAACACTACGTGATCGCGACTCCCTCTTCGTGATCTCGAAGAAGGAAACCAAAAGCACTGAACCAGCAGTCCAAACATGATGGAAAGCACATCCGAAACACACCCGAGGCACCCGGGACCCTGTCCAATCACACCAACCAACTCTAAAACAAGTTACAAACTTACTTGAAGCCTCAAATCACATCGAACAACATCAAAACCACGAATCGCACCCCAATTCAAGCCTAATGAAACTAATGAACTTTCAACTTCTAAAACTCATGCCGAACCATATCAAATCAACTTCAAATGACCTCAAATTTTGCAGGAAAGTCACAAACAAAACAACATACCTATTTCAACTCCCGGAACCAAAATCCAAACCCGATATCAATAAAGTCAACTCCCGGTCAAACCTCTCAACCTTCTAAACCTTTAACTTTCAAGCTTTTGCCAAAAAGCACCAAATCAACCTACGGTCCTCCAAATCAACATCCATACATACGCCTAAGTCCAAAATTATCATACTAAGATATTTAAATCAACAAAACTATATTACGGGGTCGTCTATACACAAGTCAAACTCTGGTTAGCTCTTTCATCTTAAGCTTTCAACCTTGGGACTAAGTGTACGAATTCACTCCAAAACCACCCTAGAACCAATCCAACCACACCGGTAACTCACATGACCACAAATGAACATTGAAAATTCAATAACATTACACCCTATATTTTTGTACGTGAGAGTACGTCGTAAGTCGATTGATGTAAGCTCAGATATGATAGCATCTTTGAAAGTACATAAAGTTAGTTAATCATGTTACCGTGGAGGTTATAAATATTTAAGACCATAAATAATAAGTACCAAGAGGGTTGGAATGCTTAGAAGCTAAACAAATCAAAGAAAATAAGTTTCATCGAAAGTCGACAAGTTTGGAATGTTATAACATGTACTTTTGAGGTGAGAATAGGGGTTTTAACATGGTAAGGAAGTTATGTTATGAGTTATTTTAGTCGCATGATTGTCGTGTATTATTGTTTGAAGTCAAGCGAGTTGTTGAATAAAAGTTGGCAAAGGTCATCACAAATTACATTTATAAATATGTTGAACATTAGGTCCAACGTATCTGAGCTTTTCTCCCAATATACTTGAAATTACTGGATGGTCCACCTACCAAATTGAAGATCCACGAGTCTAGTTTTTAATGTATTAAACCATTTGTCGATACAATATAAGAGTAGAAAGATATTCATATTTTTGCGAGACTGTGCAAGCAGCTCCCATTGGGACCCACTTAGGCGGTGGTCGACCTACTTCACATTAAAAACGATTTGGACAACCTTTATTACCCATTTTTCGACCCAACGTTTTCCATACACTCCTCCTAACCCTCCTAAACATATATATTAAGGGTTTGAAGGGGAATCCAAGTGATTACACCATATTTCAACATCAAAAGTTAGTTCTAGTGAAGAACAACACCTCGTTGACGTTGTGTTGTCATTGAGGATAGTTGTCGGCTGTGTTTGGCTGAAATTTTGTGTTTTTGCTACTGGTTAAGGTGAATATAACACCCTACTAAGTGTGCTTAAGCTTGCTGGTATGTTGGTTAAGTTGTTAGGATGATAAACTACAAGATAATACTTGGACTAGCTTGAGATGTTGTTGTTCTTGATGGATTGTTTTGAAAGTTGGTTATTATACTGGATATATTAATAAGTTCAAGAATGAATGATAATGGGGTTGAAGCATGCTAAAGGGATTCAATCCGAGTCTGTCGCTCGTCGTGAAGTAGTTGTGACTTGTTGTTGTTATATGGTTTCTTATTATTGACACTTATATGTTGCTGGATTGCTCTGGTTGTTGTTGTTGGTATATAGTATATGAGGAGTCCCTTCTTACAGGGGAGATGCTGCCCGAATTTACGTGAAGAAGCTATTAGCTTAAGTTACGGATTTAGCCTTTAATTAGCACTGATTTTGAATCTCCTTGTGCTATGGTAGATTAAGTTAAGATGTTTGAAGAGTTGGTTGGAATGTATTAGGGACTCAATGTGGATAAGGTATTTTAAGGCTAAACCTTTCCTTCATTTTAGCATAATTCCGTAACTATATGTGTTTGATAACGAGACATAAAAAGAAATTCGTATTCCTGAATTTATGTACAATATCCTAGTCTAATAAGTTACAGTATTCTCCCTTATTTAAACTTTATATTCAGTTAAATATTGTCTTCTTCAATCAAGAGAGCAGAGGGTCTATATATATATATTATTACACTATTTTCACCACCACTCATCTATAATCATTGGGCAGGCCCCTTATTGGGCAACCTCTGATCAGATGGTAAGTTATATACCGAGCCTCGTGGATGAGAGCCTATGAGCGAGCCCATAATGGCTAAGATATCGAGCCTAGTGTGGATGAGTGCCTATGAGCGAGCCTACTATGGTAGAGCAGTTATACGTATCGAGGTTTATAGGGCCGGACATCTATTTTACTTACTATATTAGGAGAGTTAAGTTAGTATCAGCAGTTAAACATATCTTCATATCATCTTCGACTCCCAGTTACTTTCTATTATTAAATTATCAATTCAGTCTCATCTTTGAGTTATTCTATTACCTTACATACTCGGTACATTATTTCGTACTGACATTCCTTTTGCCGGGGACAATGTATTTCATGCGTGCACGTCCTGATAGATAACTGGATATACATTCCCAGTACATGGTGCAAAACATCAACTTGGATGGTAAGCTCCACTTCCTTGGAGTTACAAGGTCTAGACCTTGGAGTCCATTTTATATATACAGGTTTGATAGGTACGTCAAGGCCCTGTCCTGACCATGATACAATTCAGTTATCTATAGAGGATTATAGACGCGTCCTATATATTTTGTATATCACTAGATGGTCATGGCAGCCTCGTCGGCCTACACAGTTATATATATGAGCTTTGGGGTATGTTTACCCCTCATATAAGAGTGACGTTATTTTCAGATAATTCAGAATATGGCCCCGTGGATCTTGATTGGTATTGTCAGCTTACAGGTAGCGTCGTCCTAAGTTGAGGGCTACCCCTCCAGAGTTCACAGTTATAGAGTGGTACGCTCGGGCCAAGTATGGCACTGGGTGTTGGCCATGACTCCCCATGTTTAGGGCGTGACAAACTGTTACAACCCATGTTTTCGTACGTACGAGTCGTCATAAGTCAATTGATGAAAGCTCAGAAAT
>AWOL01S0533148.1:0-17057 GCA_000715115.1 Nicotiana otophora
TAGGGGTAAGGTCTGCGTACACACTACCCTCCCCAGACTCCATTAATGGAATTCTACTGGGTTATTGTTATTATTGTTGTTGTTGTTGTTGTTGTTGTATTTTGTATAAATGCATGTAAGAAAGGAAATACACATAAATTTTCTATCAGTGTCTTCTTCTCAATATTCCTTCACAATTCAATACATGATTCGGTGCCCCAAATTTACTACAAATAAGCTCAAATTTAAAACATAACTTTCAAATATCATAAAGAATAAATTTCAATTATCAAATTGTCAAAACAACAACGAATTTAACAAACCCATTTTGCAACTAAGAAGAAAAAGAAGAAGAAGAAGAAGAAGAAGAAGAAGAAGAAAAAACTCTAAACACAAAATAAAGAAGAAGAGAAAAGTGTATGTATCTAAAATTATCTAAAAATTAGATATCAGTTAAATTTTTTTAAAGAAGTGATTACAAATTCAATGTGTAGCGCAAATAGGTGCAACGTGAAAATTTTACCATATACCAATTATGTGGGCTTTTACACTATTTAAATTTCAACCAAGTTCTTTTATTAAAACCGGGGTGCGGAATCGCTTTTTGTCCTAACACGTAGAGTTTTATGCAACTAAAGTCTGACGAATCTGTTGAATCACATAAAGAGAGTTTATATTGTAGCCTACATCTAAAGAAGAAGGAATTAATATCCTTCAACATAATAAGAGAATTAACGTTTCCTTTCAATACAACATTCGATCATTTTAGACTTCATACTTGCGAAAAGCATTAAACTTTCTTTTAATATTCTTTTAAGGAAATGAAATTATATATTAAAAAAAAGCTAGTTACTTGTGTGGGGTGTAATTGATTGATAACAGGTGATCGAATGGTGAAGTGACACGTGGAACCGAAGACAGGCATGTTTACCCATAAAACGGTACAGTTGAATTTATAGCGTGGTTTATAGACAAACGAATCGATTTGATCCTAAAATGATAGATAAATTAAATAAAATGCAAGACTTAGCGTTGAAATTGAGATAAAATAGCAGACAAGTTTTGGGAGCTAGGCTTTCGAAGGCAGCAATAAGAATATCGTTGAACTGAAAATAAAGTATTATCTAGATTGGAAATTGTGTAGCATAAGTTTGTTAGAATTTCCGTGTCTTACAATGGCTGTTTGAAGTCACTATTTATAGTTATACCTAGGGAACAAGGTCCTAGGATCAAGCCCCTCTTAAAAGACAATAATGGGGGTCATTGATGAATATGCAACGACAGGCTATGAATGTCAAAATTCTCTGTAACGGATGTATATTTAATGCTGAGGAACGTTCTTCATTGAATGACATCTGGTGGCAAATATTTGTTTGCCCTTGTGGATAATGTTCCCTTCGGGGTCTACCCGATGTCAACCGAAGTTGTTGCCCTCGGTCTTGGCTTTCGTTTGCTTCGTCTTCCGTCTGTCCCCGGTTCCACGTGTCATTCTGTTATTCAAGTATTTAATATGAAGTGATTTTACTCTATACAGATAGTCACTACCTTGCTTTCCGATGGCACATCTTTGTGACACCGGAAAGTTGGTGAAGATTCCTTTCTTGGCGGAAAATTTTCTAAACCTTTCTGAAAAGTTTCTGACGCTTGATTAGACGCACGTCTCTTCGTATTTAATATCCCGAACACGTGTTACTCCATGATTTAGCAATATTTTCTCCGACTCTCGAGGCAATCATGGCCACGATTTTAGCTGCATTCCTTTACGTATACGCCTCATTCTTCTTCTTTTACACTTAACAGTTTTACAAACTCTCTCAATTTATTTGCAGTCAACTCTTCCCGCTTTCATCCTTCTTTATTCTTCTTCTTCAAAGAACTCTTATCACCTTCTATTGATCATGGCTTCTTTCATTAACTCTTCCAAGAATTTTGGTATTCTCTTTGGTGGGGCTCCAAAGGAGAACAAAGACAAAGAAATCGATGTTGATGCTGACCCCCCTTCGGTGAGTACCATCATCCCCAAACATCTCAACACAGCCAAGGACTTTGAAGAGAAGTCCCCTTCTTCAAGCTCTCGCACTTGGGTTGTTGGCAAATACCCAAATTCTATTCGCCCTTCCAGTATTCCTATTGTGAAGGAGGACTGTGATTGTCATGATCTGAACATTATTGCTCCCGAACTGGTGGAGCGAGTAACCTTCTCTAAGAAGGGCTTCATTTACGTTTATACATACCCATTTGCTTTCGGTGTATTTTCTTTGAGCGGGGGACTTGACCCCGTGATTTTGGAGCTATGCCACAAATACCACGTTTGTTTGGCACATGTGGGCCCTTCGGTGTGGCGAACAATGGTTTATCTACGGCGGTTGTGTCAGGAGACGAATGAGGAGCTCACCTTGGTTCGCATGATAAATCTCTACTCCCTCAAGATTTTCTATGGGGGAGTAATAAATTTTAGCAAATGTGGCCACCATGCTTTGTTCACCAGTATGGATGACGACAACGACTGTGGATGGATGAAGCTATTTGTCATTATTGCCACCAGGGATATCATCCCGGCCACAACTCTATTTTCCCTGAGTCCTGGACCCGTACACGTAAGTTCGAAGTCTGTCTTTTTTTTTTCTGAAAAAAGGTTGTTTCATGTCGTTGTCGATCCTTCCATTTTCACTATTTTAACAACTCGATGGATACCTCCAAGGGTTGAAGGCTTGGACCGGTGGGTTCAAAAGATACTGGACATCACCACGCTTGAGACCGAACAGTGGAAAGAGCTGGCCCCCAAATATGGATGGAAGTCCAAGAATCATGGTAAGTTGACTCGTGAAATTGATTTTGCCCTCATTTCATTTTTGTGCATAAGAAAATTGGTTAATCTCTTTTTTTGTTGGATTCAGGTCTCCCGCAGGGCTCTATTACCATATATGAGGAGGATGTTTTGGTTTATTCCATAGAGGTTGCGAGGCTGTTGACGGAGGCTCTTACCCGAACAGGAGCCATCAGATCTACTTCTGGTGCAAGCGTTTCCTCTCGGAGTCCCCGGCCGGAGAACAAGCAACCAAAAAGGCGGCGTTCTTCTTCAGCCGAGGGAAAGAATACAAATGTCAAGAATGTCGTACCCGATCCAACCGCAACCACTATGGTTATTGACGATGATGAGGAAGCCAGTGATTAAGAGGCTTCCCTACAAAGGAAACAACGACCTTCATCAGCTCAACATAATGCCCAATCTGAAGAGCTTATAACCCTAATCGGGGACGATACCCAAGCGCTCTGGGAGAGTTTGACTTGTTGAAGAATGCCAATTCTCCCTTTTCGGTCCCAGTTGATGCTCTCGGTACTATGAGGCTGAGTACCGGTCCTCTTCCGTCGTCAGTTGGTGAGCGACCAACAACCAGCACTGCCTCCGCCGCAGCTGATTCTCAACCCACAACACCATCAGCTTCATCTCCTTCAATGCCGGCCATACCTTCATCACCATCAACTGCTACATCACCCCCACAGTCGCAGACGCTCGAGAGGAGGATGTCCCTCCTTCCCAATCCCCAGACCATGGAAATTTTGGGCACAACTATATGCCCCTTCTGCAAATTCCTATGAGAGGAGGAGTGTCTCCCTCCTGGTATCTACTAAGGGCCATATACTGTCCCGGCTGGTGGAGATTGCCAATTATCTAAAGCCGCCGGCTTCAGAAAAGGATAAGAATAAGATACGCTCTCTCTCGGGAGAGTGTTTATTAAACAATGCCATGCACAATACAGCAGCGGTAGCATACTTATTCTCTTTAATGTTTATTTCTTCTCGACTTGCTATGACAGAGTTTTTAATTTAGGTTTTTTCTTTGCAGGCAAACTTCCTTGCTTCCAAGGGCCTTCAGAAGCTGATCTTCGATAAAGAAGGACTTGAGTTCGAGCGTGATCAACTGTTGGCTGAGAGGGATCAACTCGCCGCGCACCTCCTGATATTAGAAGCGAAGGCCGCTAAAGCGAGTGATCTCGAGGACCGGCTGCAGCTTAGCGAGCATGAGGTGATAGCTGTTAGCCAAGAAGCTTCTCAATTAAAAGTTCAATTCCAAGAAGCTAAGTCTAAGTGGTCTGAAGTCCAAGATGTCGTGCTTGCTTCTTTCGAGCGCGAGGCTGCCTCCATTGAGCGAGTAAATAACTTGGAAGCAACCTTGAATTCCAAGAATGCAGAGTCTGATGCTGCCAAGGAGAAGCGCGCTCAGATAGATGATAGGTATAAGAGTAACATGGATCATAATAAGGTTCATATAACCACTATCTATGATCTTGATCTTAGCCTTAGTGCCACGAGATTTGCACGGGATGGCCTTTTGACCGAGGTTGACAGGCTCAAATCAGAACTTTAGTGCCGAGTGAATTTCCTCATTATCGAAAAAACACATTCTATGTATAGCATGAGTATAAAAACCTTAGAAGAGAAAATCGGGCGTCATTGATATTGATGATGAAAATGCCAAGGTCCGAAAGCTAGAGTTAACCGCTCGAAGACACCTCCTGGCCTAGCCTGATGCAAACTGACTCTTCTGGTTCAGGTTCCGAGTTTTCAGGAACCGAGGAGAAACTTTAGGAGAATAATGATAAAGGCCAAGATCCCGAGTCGATGACAGATTCGCCACTTCTCCAAGGGGCGCTGATGCGACTCTTCCCTCAAGTTATGGGAGGGATGTAGTTTAGCTCTTTGTGTTTTCTTCCTTTGTTGTTTTCTTTTTGTATTTTTGTACTTGTGTTGCTTGTCGCGTTTGATAAATAAAAGTGATTTTTGTTTAAGCATTGCGCAAAGTTTACTTTTTCGTGTCGAATTATGCAAGGCTTCGGGTGTATTTTTTCTCGATAGCATTTGGATTCCGGGCATAAACTCTTCAGGAACCAACCCTTTACTGTGAGAGTTTCATAAGAGAGAGCCCTCTTATGTTTACGGTTCTCTTGAATAGGACGTCTCCTATTCATTCTGGCACTAGCATTTGAAGTACTTGATTAACTTTCAAATGATAAAATCAATTCATCGTTTGGAAAAGAAACAAGATAAAAATAAAAGAACATTATTTTATTCCTTCTATCTTGAAAAGTACAAAAGTATTTGTTTTTCTAAAAGAAAAGAAATTGCCATTACTTGTGACTAATTTGTACAAGTTGTTTTTACGGGGCTGGCTGTGCAATCCCCGATCCAGATGCGACATTTTTTGTTCCTAAATTGCGTAGTCCCGATTTTTGTGGCAATCTGATTATCGTATTCTCATATCATTCCCCCAAGTGTTTATGCGAATTGGAACACTGGAAGTCTTGCTCCTTAGAGGATTCCACTAGTGAATGGTTGGATAATCTTTCATCTGATAGCAAGCTTCATTTCTCGTTAGGAACTTTGATACCTAGCCAAAGATTATCTAACCACCCCAGTGGCTTCTAGGGAAAGAGCACTCGTGAACGGTTGAATAACCTTTGGTCCAATAGCAAGATTCGTTTCTCGTTAGGAACTTTGCTATCGAGCCAAAGACTATCTAACCATCCCGCAATGGAATGCCATTTTCATGCCTTGTCATTTAAAGGTCTTATTTCTGTTGATGATGTTTCTTTCGTAGTATGCTTTTCGTTGATGCCTCATAAAAAACCTTGCCAGAAAAACCCAATTGGGACAAAAACTGGACGAAGAAAAAAAGAGTGCATCACATACTTTCAGTATAAGCGGTTCTCATCAGCAATAATATCTTTTGAGGTGATTCACATTCCACTTGCTCGGCATTTGACTCCATCTTGGTTTTTTAGCTCGTATTATCCTTTCCCGGTGACAATTGAAACCCGGTTAGGGCCTTTCAACATCGGACCCAGCTTTCCTGTGTTGAGCTCCCAGGTATTTTGAGTCACCTTTCGTAAAACCAATTCTCCCACTTTGAAATAGCGTAGAAATAGCCTTTCGATTATAGTATATTTACATTCTTTGTTTTTGGGCCACCGTCTTTATGTGCGCTAAATCCTTGCGTTTGTCAAGAAGCTCTAATTTGACTAGCAATGCTTTGTTGTTTGTTTCCTTATCCTCCCATATGTACCTCAATGTTGGTTCTCCTACTTGCACTGATCAGAGCTTCTACTCCATATACGAGAGAGAAAGGTGTCTCTTTTGTGCTTAACTTGGTCGTCGTCCGGTATTCCCATAACACTCCCGGTAACTCTTCGGGCCACTTGCCTTTGGCTACTTCCAATCTATTTTTGAGGTTTTGAATAATCACATTATTTGTTGATTCTGCTTGCTCATTTTCACTCGGATGGTATGGTGAAGATGTGATTCTTTTGATTTTCATGTCTTCAAGGAATTTTGTGACCTTAACGCCTATGAACTGTGGCCCGTTGCGGTAGGAAATCTCCTTTGGTATTCCGAACCGGCAAATTATGTTCTCCCACAGGAAATCGACCACTTAGCGCTCGCCAATTTTCTGATAAGGACTTGATTTAACCCACATTGTGAAATGACCAGTTAAAATTAAAATAAATTTTGCCTTCCCAGGAGCTGGTGGCAGCGACCCGACTATATCCATCCCCCATTTCATGAATGGACGGGGATAATACCGAGTGCAGTAGCTCTGCCGGTTGTTGTAGTAACGACGCATGGCGTTGACACTTGTCGCATTTATGAACGAATGCCTTAGCGTCTTATTCCATCCGGGCCCAGTAGTATCTTGCCCTAACTAATTTTAACACCAACGAGTCTGCACCTAAATGATTTCCACAAGTTCTTTAGTGAACCCCTCTCATCACGTATTTAGCTTCGGATGCTCCCAAACATCGGGCCAACGGTCTTTGGAATGACCTTTGTATAACTATCCTCCCTAGGAGCTGTAACGAGCTGCTTTGGTGTGGAGTGCCCGAGATGCCTTCGAGTCTTCGGGCAGCTTGCCATGCTCAAGGAAGTCGATGATTTAATTTCTCCAACCCATACTAAGTTGGTTGTATTTACTTCATAATAACCATCCACATCCAATACCGAGTGCATAAGCTTTACGACTATACCAGAATCCGACCCCTTCATTTTCGTGGGCGAGCCCAGATTGGCCAATACAGCTGCTTCTATATTTTCTTCTCTTGGGATGTGACTAATTAACCATTCCGTGAATCGTGCGAATAGAGTTTGAACCTTTACCACATAATGCTACATGCGTTCCTCCTTAGTGTCGAAGATTCCATATACTTGATTTACCACCAGTTAGGAATCACATTTGATTTGATGACCTCGGAGTCTAGTCCCCGGGCCAGTTCAAGTCCTGTAATCAAAGACTCATACTTGGCCTCATTGTTAGTCGAGGGAATAATTTTTATGGCATGCCCGAGGTTTCTCCCGAGGGCATGATTAAGACTACCCCGAGCCCGGACCCTTTCACGTTGGAAGCTCTGTCCGTGAACAAGGTCCAAACTCCTGATGTCATTTTCGACACCATCACCGCTTTCTTTGTGGCCATATGCAGCAGCCCGAGACTGAAATCGACCACGAAGTCGGCAAAACTTGTGATTTTTATTGTAGTCCTGGGTTTATATTTGATATCGAATTCACTAATTTTGACTGCCCGTTTGGCTAGTCGACCTGACAACTCAGGTTTGTGAAAGATATTTTACAGGGAAAAGTTTTCACCACGGCCATCGAGTGGCATTAAAAATAAGTTCTAAACTTTTGAGTGGCGACTACGAGAGCTAAGGCCAGTCTTTTGAGGTGCAGATAACGAGTTTCTTCCCCCGATAAAATTCTGCTAACATAATAGATAGGAGATTGCATACCTTTATTTTCTTGGACTAAAACGGCACTTACTGCTACCTCCGAGACCGCTAAGTATATGAGCAAATGTTCTCCTCCCTCCGATTTTGATAGTAATGGAGGGCTTGATAGATACCGTTTCAGGTCATTCAGATCCTGTTGGCATTCTGGAGTCCACTCAAAAATTTTCTTCTTCTTCCTCTTCTTCTTCAGAAGTGAGAAGAAGTGATGGCATTTTTCTGATGACGGAGAAATGAACCTCCTTAGAGCGGCAATTCTTTCGGTTAGTCCACACGAGATTGAGTCAGTCGTGCTGAAGAAATTCAGAGAAACCCTCACGAAGGGGGCCCTGACATGGTACTCGCTCTTTCCCGAACACTCAATAGATTCTTTTGAGATGCTCATAGACTCTTTTATCAACGCCCATGTCAGGGCCAAAAAGATACAAGCCCGGAAGGCGGACATATTCAGAATTGTACAAGGAGAGTCCGAATTGTTGTGCGAGTTCGTAACCAGGTTTCATAAAGAAATGATGTTGCTACCAGTCGTGCCAGATGAATGGGCAATTGAGGTATTTTACTGAGGGGCTGAACCCGAGGAGCTACGATGCCTCCCAAAAATTGAAAGAAAGTATGCTCGAAGTCCAGGCGACTACATGGGCAGATGTCTATAACATTATGAGTGAAAGATACGAATAGAAGATGATCATCTCAGGTTCCCAGCATCGACCAAGGGTCGGGATCGAGAAAAGAACAGGGATAAATCAAAGGATGATATTAATGCAGATCGACGATCTTCTAAGGGCCGGTTTTTGCCCTACAAAAGCGCGAAAGACACAGTAGAGGGTTCTGATCGGCGGATAGGTTTGCTCCCGATAGAAGAACTAATTGTGACCGGAATAGCAGGTCATTGCAAGATAAAGAGGTATTGGGGTCCCGGGACTCCACCTATCCCAGGCTGTCTGAATATAATTTCAATGTCAGTGTAGTGGAGTTGGTATCGGCGATGAGGAACATCAAGGACGCATGGTTCCCGAAGATGATGACATCTGATCCCAGTCGGAGGGATCCTAATCTATAGTACGAGTATCATGGGATTAACGGCCACCGAACTGGGGACTGTCGGCATCTACGCGAGCAGGTGGCAACGTTGTTAAAAATCAGTCATCTCAGAGAGTTCTTAAGCAATCGGGTTAAAAATAACTATAGACGCAATCTAGACAACGCAGAGCCCTCGAAGATAGAAGACCCTCCTCGACTAACTATCAATACGATTTTCGGGGGGGGAACGATATTAACAATGTAATATTTTTGGCAGCAAAAAAGACAAAGGTATCAGTTACTCATAGCAAGAGACTCCAGGGAGTCACCAAGGACGATATCACCTTCACAAAGGAGGACGTCGATGGACTTCAACTACCGCACAACAATACCGTGGTAATTTCTCTTAATGTTTTAGATTTTAAAATTAAGCGCGTTTTGGTGGACCCAGGAAGTTCAGCCAATATCATTCAATGGAGAGTGCTCGAGCAAGCCAAGCTAACCGGAAGCATCATTCCGACAACAAAGCTCCTCGCCGGGTTTAACTTAGCAAGTGTGACAACTCGATGGGAGATCTTGCTGCCCAAGAATGCCGAAGGGGTCATGAAGACTACTTTATTTGAAGTAGTAGACGGTGACATGGGCTACAACATAATTCTTGCCAGACCATAGTTGCACGAGATGAAGGCCGTATCATCAACATATCACCAACTTCTTAAATTCCTAACTCTAGAGGGAATCAAACAAATAAGAGGAGATCAACCAGTGGCTAGGGAAATGAACGCAGTCTTGATTTCCAGCAGTAAAGAAAAGGAACACGCGGCATAGCAATTACAGAAACTGGTGACTGCTCCTGAATCAAATGAAGACGACAAAAAGGAGGATTCGTCGAAATCCCACCAGGTACCAAGGTATTTCCATGTATTGGAAGAAACGAACGCGACCAAATCCACATCCGAAGAATTCGAACAAGTGGCATTGTTTGAAAAGTTTATAGAGAGGAAGTTCCACTTAGGGACAGGACTAAACCCCGATCTCAGGACATGAATTATATAATTTCTTAAAACTAACGTTGATTGTTTTGCATGGTGCACGCGGATATGACAGGTATACCGCTAGAGGTATCCGTGCATAAGTTAAACCTGGACCCTAGCATCCCGTCAATAAGGCAAAATAAACGCCCAATTGTCGAGGTCAGAAACAAGTTCGTTAAAGAAAAGGTAACTTGATTGCTCGATATCGGTTCAATCTAGGAGATAAAGTATCCCGACTAGCTAGCTAAAGTAGTAGTAGTAGTTCCAAAAAAAAAATAAAAAATATGTGCGTAGATTATAAGAATTTGAATAAGGCATGCCCAAAAGACTCGTTCTCATTGCCAAACATTGATCAAATGATTGATGCAGCGGCCGGACATGAGTTGATGAGTTTCCTCGATGCCTATTTCGGGTACAACCAAATCAAGATGAATGCGGAGGATCAGGAAAAAACTTCGTTCATAACGAACTTTAGCACATATTACTACAATGAGATGCCCTTTGGGCTTAAAAACGCCGGAGCCACTTATCAGAGGCTCGTGAACAAAATGTTCGAAAAGCAAATAGGTAAAACAATGGAAGTGTACATAGATGATATGATGGTTAAATCTTTGAATGCAGGTGACCATTTGAAGCACCTCCAGGAAACCTTCAATATCCAAAGAAATCACTACATGAAGTTCAACCCCCAAAAATGTGCTTTCGGAGTTAGTTTCGTTAAATATTTGGGTTTCCTAGTGTCACAAAGGGGGATTGAAGTCAATCCCGACAAGATTAAAGCCATCAAGGAAATTCCAGACCAGCTGACAAATGTGAATGAAATCAGCCAAGTTGTTTTCCTTTCGCCGTCGTTGTATTGGTGGTGATGTGCTTCTCAGGGTCCTGAGTCCCATCATATTTTGTTGCATCTAGCATTTTGAACCGCTTCGGAATTAACTTTAGTTTAGCGCTCGGTTTGAACGGCAACTGGTGTATTTCTTTGAGTCCGGTCCCTTCAACATTGGTGATGCGCTCAGAATTTTGTACATATCGTTTATTTCACTCTTAAATTGCATGAGCTCGGTTTTGAAGGGATCATTACTGTTGTTGTTACCAGATCCGTTGTCGATCCCCGTACCCCGTCGAAGTTGACCTCTCCCCTCGGGATGTTATTATCAACCCTTTGCGTTGTTTGATTCGCTGGAGCACCGGGAGGAACTGGACCTCTTCCATTCACATTGTTGGAAGCACCCAACAATGCTTGCCTTAATACTGTCATGGCATAGTCTTGCCGTGAGAGATGGCCCATGATAGCCTTTTGTTGTTCTATCAAGATCCTCACCGTTTCTGCAACGTGCTCGTCTTCGGTATCATCAGGAGTCCCCTTACGTTCGTGTCGTGGATATCGTCCGCCATGAACTGACGCGGCTACGTCCTCATTGCAGGTGTCGTTGATCGAATCCTCGTGTTGAGGCAGATTTTTCTTGTGCCTCAATGTTGTGTGCGATGTTGCCATCGTTAGCTGCCATCTTTTACGATTTTTGCTAAGAAATAAAAAATCAAATAGATTAGTAATAGATTCAAGGATCAACTCAATAACGCTAAGTGGTCGACTTTGTATGGGACCGCATAATTTGTCGGTTTGGAATACCAAAGGAAATTGCTTGTGACAACGGGCCGCAGTTTGTAGGTTCAAAGGTTAGAAAGTTCTTGGAATGGTTAAAGATCAAAAGGATTACTTCTTCGTCGTACCACCCGAGCGCTAATAGGCAGGCGAAATCAACCAACAAGGTAATTATTCAAAACCTTAAAAAGAAGTTAGAAGATGCAAAAGGCAAGTGTCCAGATGAGTTACCAGGTGTTTTATGGGCTTAGCGGACCACGAGAGAGTCGAGCAGGGGTGAAACACCCTTTTCGCTCGTATACGACTCGGAGGCTCTGATATCGATGGAAGTGGGGGAGACTACCTTGAGTTTTCGGAGCAAGTAAAGAAGCAAATAATGAAGCATTGCTAGTGAAACTAGACTTGCTCGAAGAACCCCGGTACCTGGCATACATGAGGATGGTAGCACAGAAGCAAAGAATGGAAAGGTATTACAATCGTAGGGCAAACCTCCGATATTTTAAAATTAGAGATCTGGTTCTAAGAAAAGTTACCCACAGCACTCGAGAAGTCAACGCTGGGAAGCTGGGACCGACATGGGTAGGACATTACCGGGTTTCACCTATAACCGGTAAAGGCTCATATGAATTAGAAAATCAAGACAAAGTCAAATTGCCGAGCAATTGGAACGTGACTCACCTCAAAAGATACTATTGCTGAAGATCCTTATTGGTTTTGAAAGTATGTGTTGCACTTTTTTTTTGTTTAACCAATTTTTGTCCTAATCAGATTTTTCTGACAAGGTTTTTAACAAGGCATCAACGTAAAGCATACTACAAAGGAAGCATCATCAGTAAAGGTAAGACCTTTGAATACCAAGGCACTAAAGTTCTCACGCCGGTGGGATCGACGACTACGAGCTCATCTGGTAAACAACTTGTGGATGGTTAAATAATCTTTAGATCGACCGCAAACCTCACCTCCCAGAATTCAAAAATATTATTTAATCATTCACAAGTTGTCTCCACCGATGAAGTAGTCATATAAAATGAAGGAAAAGGCCTTCGATGAATACAATACTTCCAGTGTTCGAATTCTCGTATTTAGCATTCGAACACTAGGGGAATTAATGCATGATACAACACCAAGAGTGCCTCAAAAACTGGGGACCGTTAGAACTGGGATCAATGTCTTATCAGGACCATGAACTGCATGATCAACCCCATAGAAATAAGTTGTACAAGTTAGCCACATGCATTAACAGATTTTTTTTTACTTAAGTGAATGAATGTTTATGTAATTGTACTCTTAAAGATAGAAGGGAATAAATAAATCAAAGTCCTTTTATTCTTATCTTATTTTTTATCCAAATGATAAATTAACTTATTTTATTGTTTGAGAGTTAACAAAAACTTTGAATGCTTGTATCGTAATGAACATGAGACGTCCTCTTCAAGAGCACCGTAAACATAATGGCCCTTTCTTATGAAACCCTCACAGTAAAGGGTAGATTTTCGGAAGTGTTTATGCCCGAAATCAAAAGCTATCAGATGGAAAACTATACCCGAAGCTTTATCAAGTAAACATAAAAGGGATATTTTTGTACAAGACTTATGTAAAAAACTCTTTTATTTATTAAATTTTAAAACTTAGTAAAAGGTTTTGGCATAATTACAAAAGATAAAAAAAAAACAATATACATTATTCATTGCTACCAGACCCGAAAGGAGAGAATGATTTTCATTCTCCCTGATGGAAGGAGGTTGTTCCCATGCCGGTTCAGGGTCTTCATCCTCTTCGGTATCCCCTTTGGTTCCCAAATACTCAGAACTATTATTCGAAGAGTCGGTTGCAATGGGCCGAGCAGGAAGATTCTCACGAGCAATTAACTATATTTTCTGGGCTTTGGCAAAACAATCATCAATGTTGGCAATGCCTTCTTTGGCTTCTTCCAAAGTCTTCCTCTTCATATGAAACATATAATAGGTCTTCTCAAAGACGAGGGAATCTTTTTAGTTTTGGAGTTTTGCTCGAAGCTTGTCAATTTTGGCCTGAAGCTCTTCTTTTTCAGCCTTCATTACGCTGAGCCAAGAATCAAGCTCAACATTGATAGTTGAGTGAAGCCGATTTTGCTTCATGACCCTCTTGAGTGTTTCTTCCATTTTGGCCCTCTTCTCCTCGACAACATGGGCCTCCTCGGTTTTGGCATGCAAACCAGTCTCCAAGTTACTAAATTGTTCCATGAAGGCTGATTCACGTTCAACAACAACAACCACAACATGATGAAGCCCAGCCTACTTAGCCTTTGCTTCCGTTAGATTTTCGTGAAGTTAGGCTGATTCTTGGCTGTGAGCCATCTTGTCTTCTTCGACTGTTGCGGTCGGGCTTCGAGCTCGTCCGTTTGAGCAACCTTGGCCTCCAGCACCGGGAGGCACTCATCGAATTGATTTTTCTCAGTCAACAATTGGTCTCGTTCTAAAGAAAGCTCTTGCTTATCCAGAATCAACCTCTGCAGGCCCTCGAATGCAAGAAAGTTGGCCTAAAGAAGGGATAAAACCAAGGTTATTACTTAGAAACATAAATTAGAAAAAGATGGAAAAGAGTGAGACTGTTACCTATGAGGCTGTGACGGGCAATTCATGTTATTTAAGGTAATTGGCAATCTCCGCCAGCTTTGAGAGAATATGGCATTCCTTCAAAACCGAAAGAGTGGCGCTCCGTCTTCCACGAGGATCTTGGGAAGGTGCCGAATAGTTATTTCCAAAGTTCCCATGATTGGGAGACCATAGAGCGGCGACATTCCCTACTTGATCGGCTGATGACATAGGAGGAGAAGCAGTCAGTGCTGGTGGAGAAGGGACAACTGGTGTCGATGGGTAGGAAACTGTTGGTCTAGATGGCAAAGAGGTAGCTGGTATGGAGGGGGCGACAATTGTGACCGGCTCATTGGTCGGTGACAAAGAAAGGTCAGGGGCCAAACTCCTTAGACCGGGAGCATCGACAAGGATCAAAAAATAGGAATCAACATTTTCAACTAAACCCATCTCCCCCCAAATCACCTGAACTTCCTCTGACGATGGATTTTGGAGCTCCCCCGGCTGAGCATCCAGTTGAGCTGATGAAGATATTTTTCTCCTTTGGAAGGAAGCCTCTTCATTACCGGTCTCCCCTTCATCATCGAAGATCACTATGGCCAACTCAGATAGTGTTTTCTTTATTCTTTTCCCTTGAATCCCAGCCTAGGAGGAATGTCTCTTTTTTGGTTTCTTGGGCTAGGGACTCTGAGAGGAAGAACCTTCACCGGAGGCGCGAGTAGTTTCATGAGCCCACCTCAGGTTAAGTTCACCTTGCATCACTTGTGCGGCCTCCATCGGGTCATCAAGAACCTCGACGTTGGGGCACACGACGGAACCCTTTGGAAGCGCTGTATAAAGCAAAAATAGAGTTAGCAATTTATTCACGAGGCTTCTTGTGTTCGAACAAGGATGAAATAAAGAAGAATTTTGGCTTACCATGGTTCTTGGCCTTCCACCCATATTTGGATGCCATTTCTTTCCACCTACGGGATTCCGGAGTAGTTATATCTAGAATATTTTGGACCCATCGGTCTAAACCTGAAATACCGTGGTAGATCCCGATAAGTAGCTGAAACGAAATGAGCAAAAGATCAACAAATAAAGAACTTCTCTTTTTACAAAGAAAGGAAAATGAATACCCGAAAACTTACGGAAAAAGGTTCCATGATTCGGGGAAAGATGGAGATGTGGTCGGGACGATGTCCCTGGTAGCAATAATAACAAACCGTTCTATCCTTCCACGGTCGTTGTCATCATCTACATTGGTGAGAAGAGCACGGTGACCACGCTTGCTAAGGTTCAACACTCTCCCATGGAAAACCTTGGGGGAGTAAAGATTTATTATGTATGCAAGAGTTAGGTTTTCCCTGCTCTCGGTGCGTGACTGGCAGAGGCAGACCACCGTATGCCATATAGATGGGCCTACTTGCGCCAAGCAGACCTGACACAGGTGGCAGAACTCCAGGATTATCGGGTCAAGCCCTTCACTTGACCCCAAGACAAAGGGACCCAAAGCAAAAGGGCATGTATAGACATACATAAAACCCTTTCTGGAGTAGGTAACTCGTTCTACCCCATATGGGGCGAGGATTTTGGCATTGGAGCAGTTGCAATCTTCCTTCACATTAGGGATACTAGAGGGTCGAATGGAGGATGGGTACCTGCGAACTGGCCAAAACCTACTGCTTTGGGAATTTGCAGATGCTGTTTGTTCTTGAAGATCGGATGCGGTGCAGATATGAAGTGGTATGATGGTGTTAACAGTTGGAGGTTCAGACTCAGCGTCAACCTCTTTGTTCTTATTTTTCTTTGGGCCTCCACCGGAGAGAAGACTAGTGCTTTCGAAGATAGCAGTGTAAGAAGACATGATGGTAAATGGTCAGTGAAGAAGTTCTTGTTGGGAAAGTTGAATGTTGTAGAAAAGTTCAAAGCAAATTCAGAAGAGGAGAAAGATTTGCGAAAGTAATGAAAGTGAGGAAGTAAAAATGATGAGTAATAGAGAAATTATAGACGGCAAAAATTGTGGTCATGATTACCTCGAGAACCGGCGAAAATACCTGCTGAATCACGTGGCAACACCTGTTCGGCGTATTAAATGTGAGAAAACGTGCGTCCCTTCAAATGTCAAAGACCGTTCAGGAATTTTTCTGCCAAGAAAAAAATTCTTATCTATTTCTCGGTAATACTGAATTGAGTCACCGGAAAGTAAGGGACTATCTGTATGAGGTGTAATTGGTTGATAATAGGTGGTCGAACAGTGAGGTGACAAGTGAAACCGAAGACAGGCAAAAGGTGAGTCAGAAGATAACTGGCACCGGCTGTGAAGTATGTAACCGGTGCATGATGGATCCCGAAGGAAGCATAGCCAATAATAGAGATTCAAAGGTTTGGCATCGGAAAGTATTCAATGAGCAGCCAGCCGTTATGCACCCATCAATGACACATTTATTCTCATTCAAGAAAAGCTTGATTTAGGGATCTTGCTTCCCTCAATAAAGTTATAAATAGAAGGGTTAACAACCATTGTAACACATAAAATATTCTGTCCACAAAGCTTTATTATACTATTTTACACTCAGTCTAAATAGTTTTATGATTGCTTTATCAGTGCCTTTATTTTTGCTCTCGAAAAGACCAAGTTCGGAATGAGGCTCGTTATCTCCTTTAATTTCAGTCATTAATCTTATTTTTGTTCTCATTTATTTATCATTTTTTTATCAAATCGATTCATTTGTCTATAAACTATACCTGTTAATCGGGCCGGGCTGACCCGTTTACAACCCGGTTCAGGCCGGTACTGTAGCGTGGGGGCTGGCTGGGACGGGTTGGGCGGGGAGCAGGTTTCAAACGAACAGTTTTTTGATACCGGTGCACCAGAACCCGCTAAGCCCGTTAACCCGTTAACGGGTTTTTAACGGGCTATAACCCGGTTTAGCCCGTTTTTAACGGGATTATTTATTTATTTATTTATTTATTTTTGACCGTTGTCAACGATCAAATTCAAATATTGCAAATTATCCTACTTTTGCAAATGGTTTAGTTCATATTGCTGAAATTTCTCTTTTACTACATAATTTGAAGAAGAAAG
>AWOL01S0533158.1:0-15145 GCA_000715115.1 Nicotiana otophora
CACCATCCACAATCAATAATACTCATTTCATCATTTTGGGGGTAAAAAGAAGGTGTGACAAACGCGAGCCCAACTACGTGATCGCAAAGGCTTGATGCCTTACACTGCAGCTAACCCCTCTTCTTTTGCGAACGCGTGATCTTTCTCGTGTTCACAGTGACCTGAGACCACAAAGTGGTGCGAACGCACTCCAAGTATCACGAACGCGATGCATAAAATTTCACCAGTCATAAAAGACCCTTCACAATCGCATATAAGGAAACCAAATCCAGATACATCAGTAGCCCAACAAGTCCAAAATGAGCCTAATATGATTTGAATCACCCGAGGCCCCTGGACCCCATCCAAACATGCCAACAAGTCCTAAAACATAATACAAACTTAGTTGAAGCATTAGATCACATCAAACAACACCAAAATCACATATCGCACTGCAATTCAAGCCTAATGAACTTATGAACTTCTAATTCCTAAAACTAATGCTGAATCATACCAAACCAACTCCAATTGACCTCAAATTTTGCACATAAGTCATAAATGACACAACGGACCTATTCTAACTCTCGGAACTAAAATCCAATCCCTATATCAACAAAGTCAACTCTCGATCAAACTTCTCAACCTTCCAAACATTCAACTTCCCAACTTTCTAATTCAAGCCAAAACGGCCTACGGACCTCCAAATCAACATCCGGACATAAGCCTAAGTCCAAAATCACCATACAAAGCTATTGGAACCAATTGGAACATCAAAACTCCATTCTGGAGTCGTCTACACAAAAGTCAAACTTCGGTCAACTCTTTCAACCTAAGCCTTTAACCTTGGGACTAAGTGTTCCATTTCACTCCGAAACATCCCCGAAACCAAACCAACCACCCCGTGAAGTCATATAACCATAATTAAACATAGAAGAAGCAATAAATGGGGGAATGGGGCTACAATACTCAAAATGACCGGCTGAGTCGTTACATTTTCCCCCTCTTAAACAAACGTTCGTCCACGAACGGGTCTAGAATCACATATGGAGTCTCAAATAGGTGTGGATAGTTGCTCTATGTATCCCGCTCGGTATCTCAAGTAGCCTCCTCGACTGGCTGACCTCTCCTCTAAAATTTTACTGAAGCTATATTTTTTTATCTCAACTTTAGAAACTGCCGATTCAAAATGGCCATCGGCTCCACATCATAAGTCAAATTCCCATCTAAATGAACCGTGCTGAAATCCCAAACATGGGACAGGTCACCATAATAATTCTGGATCATAGAAACATGAAACACTGGGTGAACACCCGATAAAGTAGGCGGCAATGCAAGCTTGTAGGCCACCTCTCCAATCCTCTCAAGTACCTCAAAAGGGCCAATATATCGAGGGATCAACTTGCCCTTCTTCCCAACCCTCATCACAACCTTCATGGGAGATACTCGGAGCAATACCTTCTCTCCTACCAAATATGCAACATCATGAACTTTCCGATCAGCGTAACTCTTCTGTCTAGACTGAGTTGTGTGACGCCGATCCTGAATCAGCTTGACTTTCTCTAAGGCAACATGAACCAAATCAATACCCGACAACCTAGCCTCTTTCGGCTTAAACCAGCCTACTGGAGAATGACACTGCCTCCCATATAAAGCCTCATAAGGAGCCATCTGAATACTCTATTGGTAGTTGTTTTGTAGGCAAACTCTACAAATGGTAGAAACTAATCCCAAGAACCCGTGAAATCCATAACACAAGCACATAGCATATTCTCCAAAATCTGAATGGTGCGCTCAAATTGTCCATCCGTCTGGGGATGGAATAATGTGCTCAACCCGTGTGCCCAACTCGCGCTGCACTGCTCTCCAAAATTGTGACATGAATTGCGTGCCCCGATCTGAAATAATAGATACTGGCAAACCATGAAGACGAATAATCTCACGGATATAGATCTCAGTTAGCCACTCCGAAGAATAGATAGTAACAACCGAAAATAAATGTGCGGACTTAGTCAATCGGTCCACAATCACCCAAATAGAATCAATTTTATTCAAAGTATGTGGTAGACCAACAATGAAGTCCATGGTAATATGCTCCCACATCCACTCGGGAATCTCAAGCCTCTGAAGCAAACTACTTGTCTGCTGATGTTTGTAGTTCACCAACTGACAGTTCGACCACCGAGCCACATACTCCACTATGTCTTTCTTCATTCTTCTCCACAAATAGTGTTGCCTCAAGTATTGATACATCTTTGTGGCACCCAAATGAATGGAATACCATGTACTGTAGGCCTCCTCAAGAATCAACTCACGTAACCCATCCACATTGGGCACACATCATCCCTCTTTGGCACCACAGTGTTGTACCGTGTCATTAAAGACAAGCAAATAGGGGTCGTCATATTGATGCTCTCTGATGAGATCATACAAAGAAGACCGAGAGATCACGCAAGCTAGAACCCCACTAGGCTCCGAAATATCTAACCTCATGAACTGGTTGGCAAAGTCCTGAACATCTTATGCTAGTGGTCTCTCACCAATTGGAATATATGCAAGGCTACTCATGCTCACAGCCTTTCTACTCAAGGCATCAGCCACCATATTGGCCTTCTCGGGATGATACAAAATGGTAATATCATACTCTTTTAACAAATCCAACCATCTCCGCTGCCTCAAATTTAGATCCTTTTGCTTACACAAGTGTTGTAGGCTCCGATGATTGGTAAATACCTCACCATACACGCCGTAGAGATAATGCCTCTTCAATGCATGAATAATGGCTGCCAACTCTAAATCATGAACGGGGTAGTTCTTCTCATGAGGCTTTAACTAGCATGAAGCATAAGCAATCACCTTACCCTCTTGCATCAAGATACACCAAATACCAATCCGAGAAGCATCATAATACACTATATATGAACCCGATGCTAAAGGAAAAACTAGAACTGGAGTTGTGGTCAAGGCAGTCTTGAGCTTCAGAAATCTCTCCTCACACTCATCAGACCACCTGAATGGGACACCCTTCTATATCAATCTAATCAAAGGTACAGTAATGGATGAGAAACTCTCTATAAAACGGCGATAATATCTGGCCAAGTAAAGAAAACTGTGAATCTCAGTTAGCTGAATAAGGTTTGGGCTAACTCTGAACTGCCTCAATCTTCTTCAGATCGACCTTGATACCCTCACTGGACATCACGTGCCCCAAGAACGCCACAGAATCAAGCCAAAACTTACACTTGGAGAATTCAGCATAAAGTTTCTTCTCCCTTAATGTCTGTAGTACAATCCTCAAATGTTATTCATGCTCCTCCTAGTTGCGTGAGTACACTAGTATATCATTAATGAATACTATGACAAAATAATCAAGATATAGCTAGATTACATTGTTCATCATATGCATAAATGTTGCTGGGGCATTGGTCAGGCCAAAAGACATCACAAGGAACTCGTAATGACCATTAGCGAGTCCTGAATAACGTCTTCAGGATGTCAGAATCCTGAATCTTTAATGGTGATACCCATACCTCAAATCAATCTGAGAGAACACATTAGCACCCTGAAGCTGGTCAAATAAGTCATCAATGCGAGGCAGTGGGTACTTATTCTTAATTTTAACTTTGTTCAACTGCCTATAATCGTTACACATCCGCATAATACAATCCTTCTTCTTCACAAACAGAATCGGTGCACCCCAAGGCGACACACTAGGCCGAATGAATTCCTTATCAAGTAGCTCCTAAAGTTTTTCTTTCAATTCCTTTAACTTTGTTGGTGCCATACGATACGTAGGAATAGAAATGGGCTGAGTGCCCGGCACTAAGTCAATACCAAAATCAATATCCCTGTCGGGTGGCATGCCCGGCAGGTTTGTAGGAAACACATCTGGAAAGTCTCTTACTACCGGAATAGACTCAATGGTAGGATTATCACCACTACCATCCCTCACAAAGGGCAAATATTCCAGACATCCCTTCCCAACCATCTGTTGGGCCTTCAAATATGAAATCACTCTACTGGTAACATAGTCCAGAGAACCTCTCAACTCAATCCTAGGCAATCCTGGCATTGCCAATGTCACAGTCTTACCGTGACAATCCAGAATAGCATGGCATAGTGACAACAAATCCATGCCTAGAATCACATAAACAACTATACTAAGTAGTAAAAGATCAACTCTCGTCGCCAATCCCCCAATATTCACCACACACGATCGATATACATGGTCCACAATAATAGGGTCGCCACCGCACAGATACATGAACATGTGAAACTAAGGAATCACGAGGCATATCCAAATAACGAACAAAGTACGATGATATATATGAATAAATGGAACCAAGATCAAATAATATTGAATCATCTTTGTGGCATACTAAAATAATACTTGTGATCACTGCATCTGAAGAAACTGCCTCAGGTCTGGCGGGAAAAGCAAAACATCAAGCCTGACCACCACCTGTCTGACCTCCCCCTCTAGGGTGACCTCGACCCATACGACCTCCATCTCGAGCTGGATGAGCGGGTGGTGTAGCAACTGGTGCAGAGGTCATAAACTATCCTCCCTGATGCACTGGACCTCTGTAGTGACAGGTACAATACTTCCTCGCATGCCTAACTCTCCACAATCATAACAACCTCGAACCAAAAATGGTGGTGGGGCCTGCATTGGACCCCGAGAACTATAATAACCACTGGAAGAACCTGATACTGATGAAACTTGAACTGATGGAGCTCGGGATAAACTCTAAGCGGGGAGGGTACTGAAAGATGACTAACCTGGAAGAGCATTGTATAAACCATGACTAGCTGATACACCACGATGAACCGAATGAGCCATCTGAGTAGGCCTATAAGGACGACCTCTGTTGAGATGTGACTGACCTCCAAATGAGGTACCACTGAAACCACCAAAACTACGGGGCCTCTTTCCCTCCCGCTCATCATGCTCAAGCATATGAAAAAACTCCAAACGCCTAGCAATGTAGACCACTTGGTCAAACATAGAATCCGTCTCATCCTCTCGGACCAAACTATAACGTAGGCCATAGTTAAAGCTATCAATGAACCTCCTGATCCGCTCTCTCTCTGTGGGAACCAAATATATAGCATGACAGGCCAAATATGTGAATCTCATCTCATAGTGGGTCATAGTCATATCTCCCTAGCATAGCTAATCAAAATCTCTACGCAGCTCCTCCCTGTGAGTCTGTGGGACAAACTTCTGTAAAAAAAAGAATGGAGAACTCATGCCATGAAAGTGGCACGGCGCCAATTTACCTACTCAACTCATAGGCCTTCCACCATTGGTAGGATGCTCCAGTCAACTGGAAAGTGGTAAATGTAACTCCACTAGTCTCCAAAATACCCAATGTGTAAAGAATCTACTAACACTAGTCTAGGAAGTCCTAGGCATTCTTTGACTTCTCCCCGCTGAACTCTGGAGGCTTAAGCCTCCCAAACCTCTCTAGTCTCTTCTGCTCCTCATCACTCATAGGTGGGCTAACCTCGGCCCGATCAGCAACAACCGGCTGGGCTGGTAGTACCCCCGGTGTCTGGAGTCCCTGAGCAACCTACTCTGGAGTATAGGTGGGCGGAGTTTGAGCACCTCCCCGGCCTGAGAAGTGGCTGGTGCGGCTAGAACTGAAACCGCCAGAGCAAGGCTAGTGCATACTGTCAAAATTTGGGCCAAAGCCTCCTGAAGGCCCGGAATCACAATGGGCACAACTGACGCCTAAGCTGGTCCTACTGACTTAATAACATCTAGTATCTGCTCCTCAGCTAGAGCAACTGGTGGCTCCATAGATGCTGCTCTAGTTGTGGTACGAGTCGCACCTCGGCCTCTACTGTGGCTCCGGCCTCTCGCGGCCCTAACTGGTACTGGTGGCCTTACGCCTAATTCGGTCGCACTTATCCTCACCTTTTGCGGACAGTATGGCAGCTACCTTATAGTCTCCCAAATAGCTGGTACGACTCAAGCCTGGAAATCACCTCAACCGGATGTACCTGGATCAGCACACGAAGTGCAAAGTATAGTATGAGTACAATCGACCCAATGTACTCAATAAGTAACAACACTAACCTTCGGTGGAAAGTAGTGACGAGCTCAGAACAACAGTCAAATGTCAGTACTAATAACAGATAATAGTTAAGAAAATACAAGATAAACCATAGAATAAGTAAATCAATGATATCAAGTACAACTCGTCCTCATTCCACGAATTTAGGCATGCTTTAAAGTATAATAGTTTAAAACCCAACACGGGTAAAGTAGGTCAATTACCAGTTAGCATGAGGAAAGTACATCTATATGCCTACATGTCAAGTGTACACTTAAATCAACAGTTTCACAGTAGATCCATCAATTGTATTTACACTTAGCACTACACAGGTGCCTGGCAATTCTGCCCATCATCAAGGACATATATGAAACATTGTTCATGTGCCCACTGCTGGCATGCCAGACTCCGGATGGGCGGATCCTGCCCAAGTGCTAATTATAATCACTTAGACCAATAATGAGGCCTAGTGCATGCGTCGCCTCAAAACAATAACACTCGGGCCAATATGGGCCTGGCATACGCATCACCTCAAAATGAGTACCCAGTCGGCTCTAAAGCCCAAATTCAGTCATTTACCGTTCAAGTCTCAGATGAACACACCTCAAATATTCAATTAAATATTTTTTACCCTTAAGCGGTATCAGCAACATATGAGGAATCAAATAGGAAGTACTGAGACAGAGATATCATACACAGATATAGTATCATGACTGAGAGCATGTGTTCAAATAAGCTATATAACTCAGAAACAACAGGAGTATCCCTATCAAGTAGCAGATATGCTAGACATGATGTCTAACATGATTCATAGTTCAAATAATCAAACAAGTAGAAGGGATGCGGGGATAACATGATATGATAGCAAAACAAGTCTGGTATTAGCCAAAAGGCCTCCCAAACCATGAAAACACCGGTGCACGCACACATGCCCATCACCAAGCGCATACGTCACACCAATATCTTTCACATAATGTAGTCCTTAGGGTTAAATACCCTCAAATCCAAGTTTAGAAGTGTTACTTACCTCAAACCACGCAAATCACATCTCTAACAAGCCTTTTGACGCATATCAGCCTTGAAACGACTCGAATCTATTCACAAACAACTCAATATCAACAAATAATGTCGTAGGAAACAACTTAAAACAATAAAGTTTCGATCTTTATCAAAATCAAAAATTCAACCCAAAAAGTAAACCCGGACCCATGCCTCATAACCCGACAAAATTCACAAATTTCGAACACTCAATTACACGTCCAACCATACCAAAATCATCCAATTCCAACCTCAAATCAACCTTAAAACCTCCATTTTCATTTTTGAAAAGTTTCCATAGAATCCCCCATTTATTCACTATAATTCACTATTTAAATGCTAAAAACAAAGATGAAATAATGAAATATTGACAAGTCCAAGTCAAAAACACTTACCCCTATCCAAGACGTGAAAATCCCCTCCAAGATCACCCAAAACCGAGCTTGTAAGAATAGAATGATTCAAATTCAATAATAGAATAAAGGCGCATGATAGAATAATGGCGCACGATGGAAGATAAGTGCAGACGTTTCCATATCGATCCTCAAGACTACTAAGTTTGATCATGACTCGTGAGACCTAGGCAACCTAGTGCTCCGATACCAACTTGTCACGACCCAACATTCCAACCAACAAGGGGTCGTGATGGCGCCTAACACCGCTTGCTAGGTAAGCCAACACAACAAATAATATGCAAGAAAAGACATAAATAACCAATAACTAAACAAATAACATAACGTGAAACAACTCTGTGATAACATAGTAAGTTCTAAATCAGTAACTAACATAAAACCACCACAAGATTTGGTATTACAAGCATATGAGCGTCTAGATCCAATTAAATAAAAGTTTCTGAAGGAAATACAATATTGTCCGAAATAAAATGGAACCAGTATAATGAAAATAGGAAAGTGACTCTAAGTCCTGCGAACGAGATGTCGCTCTACCATGAATCACCGTCTGGTATCCACTAAGTACCTCTCGAACTCCATTGGTACCAAAGTCAAAATATGCATAAGAAGTGCAGAAGTATAGTATAAGTACAGCTGACTCAATGTACTCGATAAGTGTCAAGCCTAACCCCGACGATGTAGTGACGAGGCTAAGACAAAACACCTACTAAAAGCATGTGTAGTTACATACATGAAGCAACGGAAACACATAAGGCATCAAAAGTAACGACATGGTATGGGCATGTAGAAAGGGACAATTAGTGGAACAATAAATAAGAATGACTAAGTGAACCTACTTCAAATAAGCACCGAAACCATCAAGTCAAATTCAAATTTCAATTATCAAGTCAAAGGTATAAAATCAGCAAGTTGCACGGCATCACCCTTCGTGCTTTTACTCTCTTCCTCACCATATATCATAAATGCAAATGTACGGTATCACCCTTCGTACTTTTACTCTCATCCTCACATGATCATAATAAAATGCATATGCACTGCATCACCCTTCATGCTTTAACCTCTCATGATAAATAAGTATGTGCATGACATCACCATTCGTGATTTTAACCTCAAATTCACTCAATCAATAATATCAATATGTAAATGAGGCACGACAACACCCTTTGTGCTTTTCACTCTTCCTCGCCAAGCAACAATAACAACACAATTATCAAGAAAGGTGGGAAATAAATGCACTTCAATGATAGTATTGAATTCCACTCGTCATACGAGAATCTTTCCACAATTAGAGCCAACAACCAATCAATAATTTTCATGGTTCCAACACCTAATGGCGCAAGAACCTTAATATAAGAAGTAACTTGAAAGCGAGTAATCAAAGAATTTACAATCTATCTAAGGCAGGAAAGACACGATAAGCAAATTAACATGATACAAGCAAGGAAAATTTTAACCCACATACGTATCCCTGTGGCCAACACATATGCGCTCGTCACCGCACATGCCAACACATAGTTCAAATAGCAAATAGAGTCAATTCTATCTTAATTCCCTCAAATCAAACTTAACCACGACACTTACCTTTTTCTGCAATAAAATCAACAATCAATCATGGCTTTTACTTTTGAACAATCCTCCAAACAAACCGAATCTAGTCAATTATCATTCAAACAATCCAAAATAAGCTTTAAAAACTACCCACGAATGAAAAAGGTTCAATTTTGATCATATTTGAAAAGGTCAACAAACGTCAACCCCGGGCTCGCTTGGTCGAAATCTGAGATTCAGACCAAATTCCAATTACTCATTCACCCCCGAGCTCGGTTATGTGATTTGTTTCGAAATCCGGCCTCAATTTGAGGTCTAAATCTCAATTTTATAAAATCCCAAAATTCTACCCAAAATTCCTAATTTCTACCTTGAAATTCATATATTTGATGTTAAATATTTGTGAAAAGTAGTTGAGATTGATTGAAAATTAGTTAAAGATGCTTACCGTTGAATTTGGGAAGAAATCGCCTTTATGGAGTCTAGGTTGAAAAATAGTGTAAAATAAGCTAAGTCCAGTTTTTTCCAACTTTTACCCAGCTGCAGAATGTTTGCAAAAGGGAACGGCCTTTGTTCCCCCTGATGTTGCATTTTCAACCTGATACTTCGCACTTGCGAAGTTCCACATATCGCAAAAGCGGTCTTGGCTTCGCATTTGCGAAGCCCTCTATCCAGCCTCTTAGTCGCAAATGCGACACTTAGATTGCAAAATCGAACCCCAGCAATCCGCAAATGCAGCCATTTCTTCGCATTTGCGAAGAATGCCTTCATATCCCATATTTCGCATTTGCGAGCCAGACATCGCAAATGCGATGCTCGAAATTGCGATCAGGTCTTCCCAAATGCGAGACTTGAAACATAACACTAGCAACTACTAAGCATCAGCAATTCCAACCTCAACTCTAACACATTTGAAGCTCTCCCGTGCCACTCGGGCTCCAATCCGAACATGCGTTCAAGTATAATAACATCATGCAAACTCGCTCGCTAACTCAAATCATCAAAATAACATCAATCATCAAGAATCGATCATCAAAACTCAAAATTGCAACTTGAAACTCATGTTTTTAACCTTTCACATAATGTGCTGAAACATGCTTGGAAATTTAAGTCACATTTTCTTCAAAAATTGTACATAAAAGCTTTCCAAAAAGTGATACAGACCATGCAAACAATTCATATAACATCAAATGAATCTATGAGAGGTCTTGGAACATACGAATTAAGGTTAGTACTTAAAATGATCTATTGGATCTTCACAAACAATATTTTCAACTACAACAAAATATGAGTCTTCTTAAAAATATTGGTGAAGATATAAGAAATTACTATTAAAAATAAAATTAAAAATAATTTCTATAGGCTGAGGCGCGGATATCTCGCTCTCTTTAAGGAGATTCAAGCCTGCTACGGTAAAATCATCACGAGTCAAGCAATAATACTCTTGATTTGTTGTCACGATCCAAAATCCCACCAAAGGTCGTGATGGCACCTAGCCTGCTCACTAGGCAAGCCAACACTCAATCAACATCACAATATCCAATTATTAATGTAACGACCCAACCGGTCGTTTTGCCTTCTAGAACCTCGTTCCCCTAAATAATACTCCTCGTATGTGCTTTTACTATTTTATGACTTGCGGGGATGGTTAGTTCTGGATTTGGAAGAGTTCGGGTTGAAATCGGAACACTTGGCTCCTTAGTTGGCTTTAAAAAGGCTAAGTTTGACTTCAGTCAATATTTCTATAAAATGACCCCGGAATTGGGATTTGACGGTTCTAATAGATTCGTATGATGATTTTTGACTTGGGCATATGTTCGAATCGGGTTTTGGACAACCCGGGAGCGTTTCGACGCTTAATAGTGAAAGTTAGTTATTTGAAGTTTTTAAGGTTCTTTAAATTTGGTTTGGAGTAGGTTTTGGAATAATCAAGGTCCGTTGGAAATTCCGAGCATGTGAATAGTTCTGTATGGTGATTTAAGACTTGCACGTAAAGTTTTGAGTCATTCCGAGTAGTTTAAGTATGTTTCGGCCCGTTCGGAGTAAGTTTGAAGAATGTGAAATTTCTAAGTTGAATCAATTTGGTTTGAGGCATGATTCTTAGTTTTGATGTTGTTTTACATATTCCGAGGGTTTGAGCGAGTCCGTTTTATGATTTCACACTTGTTGGTATGTTATGGAGGGGCCCCGAGGGCCTCGAGTGTTAACCGGACGAGGCTTGGACCAAGTTTGGACTTAGGAGCAGCAGTTGAAGCTTCCAGCTTCTGCTGCAATCACACCTGCGCTTGGCCAGCCGCAGGTGCGAGCTGGCAGAAGCGAGCCACGAGCCGCATAAGCGGAAGAGCATAGGGCAGCCCAGGGACCGCAGGTGCGAAGGAAAGACCGCAAAAGCGGGGAAGGGCGCATATGCGGAAGATTGGTCGCACCCGCGGACGCGCAGAAGCGGATCCTTGTCCGCATGTGTGGAGCCAGGCCAAGTGGAGGGATATCGCACCTGCGAGGAGTTTTTCGTAGGTGCGGTTAGCTCTCCGCAGGTGCGAAAATCGCAGAAGGCAGAACCTTCATTTAATTCCGGAGTTGCATAGTTTTAGCCCATTCTCTCCATTCTTGGGCGATTTTGGAGCTTTTTGAGAGGAGTATTCACCTGGCAACTTGGAGGTAAGTTAATTCTACCTATTATGAGTTAAATATATGGATTATGGGTAAATTATAACATGTAAATTGTAGAAATCAAGGGTTTAGATAAAAAACCTAGGTTTTGATAAAAATGAAATTTTAACCACGAAAATGGTTACGGAATGGGATGAAAATTTTATATTTGAGTTCATGAGATTATGGGTAACGATTTCCCCTGAAACTTTCCGAAATCCATGCACGTGGGCCCGGGGTACATTTTACCAATTTGGGTTGGGTAATTAATCTAATACTCTAATTTCGAATTGTTAAGCATGCATTAATTATTTTATATAATATTTGGCTAGTTTCGAATCTTTTGGCACCGAATTGAGGCTTTAACGCGATGTTGTGATCGGGCAGTGAACTTTGAGACAAGGCAAGTCTCTTGTCTAACCTTGTAAGAGGGAATTGTACCCTATAGGTGTTGTAAATAAATATTTTCTCCTAATTGTGGAGGTTATGTACGTACGAGGTGACGAGAGTCCGTGCGTAGCTACTATTATACTATTGTTTGGGTAGTTTTAGGACCCAATTCATGAACTATTTGGAATTCTTGCACTATACTTGTTAAATTAAAATGCCTAATTTTATTAAATATTTGTTGGAGAAATTGTGAAAGAGTGCTAATAAAATTTGTATTATTTTTGTATAAAACCTCATTAATATTTAAGTCAAATTCTTATAAAATATTCCTTCTCTTCTTGTGGAGCGGGCTGAATGCCTCAGCAGTAGATAGATACATTTATAGATCATGTCGCATGTCCCTCGGTAGTGTACACGATACTCTATATCGAGTCGTACGACCTCGGCATAAATCGTGCTTAATAATAACAATTACATGATGCCTTGACATTTTTCTGCAGCTTGTGAAGATAAATAATTTATTGGAATTATTCAATTGTGAAAGAATTATTTATTTTCGCTTGATAAGAAAATTATTATTATTCACATAAACCAACAACAACAACAACAACCCAGTAGAATCCCATTAATGGGGTCTGGATTCACATAAACCATGTTTATTTAAATAATTTTATTTTAATATTAATGACCCATAGTGGGTGTCAAAATCGACCTCTCGTCACTACTTATTCGAGATAAGACTTGATACTTACTGGGTACAAGTTGTTTACGTACTCATGCTACGCTTGCTGCACTTTTTGTGCAGGACCTGAGATAGGTGCAACAGGTGGTCCTACCAGCGCGTACCCCAGATATTCCGAGGCTTAGTGGTGAGCTTCTTCCTGAGTCGTTCTGCAGCCCCAGAGTCTCTCTCTTTTATATTTTGTATTCTATCAATTTCATATTCGAACAATAGTTAGAAATTTGTATAATCTACTAGATGCTCATATAGTTGTGACACTAGGTCTTGGCACACACACTAGTAGAATTATGGTTTGAATTATTTTCTTGGTTTTTATTTAATCAGAACCTTTTATATTATTCTTAAATCTTGCAAGTAAAAAGAGTTTAATTACTCGAAAACTTATTAAATGAGGAAATATATGTTTAATTCACTAGTTAGCTTGCTTAGCTGTGATGTTTGGCCATATCACGACCTATAGGTAAAATTGGGTCATGATAATTAAGCCATTAACAGCTTTCACAATATGAATAACAAAGCAAAATGAATTTCAAATCAATAGCATGAATACATAATCCATGACTGGGTCTAAACACGACCACATCTATCTAATCAACTGCCCAAAATTCTGTGTTACTACATTACGAGCATCTAATGAAGTAACTAGGTCAACTGAATAAATGCATTTGTATGAAAAAGTAATTATGAACACAATGTGAATTGGATCAAATACAATAGCTCAGCATGAAGTCGCCAATATAGTACTCCTCCCAACTCAATGATATCGCTAATACCAGTTTCATAACTTGCACAAAATGTGCAGAAGTATAATATGAGTACAAAATCATGGTACTCAGTAAGTATCAAGTCTAGCCTCGAAGAAGTAGTGGTGAGGATCGGCATCGATATTCACTATCCATCCAATAATCAAGTAAAGCATAAATAAAATATGAAAATAAGCATGCTATCATCAAATGAATACAACAGCTCAAAGAAACACAAGTTGTACAGAATTTAGGCATTCTTAACTGATAAAGAAAGCAATTAAGATATCAACTCCTTGATCCTCATACCAAAATATGATTCATATAAACAACAATTATATCATATTACTTCATGAGTCAAGGATATGAACATATGCATGCTCAGGATCTAATATCAACGTTTATAAGAGCCAATGCATGAGTCTAAGCTCCTAATGCACGCCCCTGATCCAATATCAACATATATAAGAGCCAATGCATGAGTCTAAGATCCTAATGCACGCCCCTGATCCAGTATCAACAACTTACAGCACAAATCCAAGTGCCTGACACATGCCACGTAACCAACAAGCACCAAAAGAATCACGGATGCCTACACTGACAGAGCCTAAGGTAACATGGGTAATCACCTCACTCCGGAGGGATAGATCTTAATCCAAAAGTTAATCATGTTATAATTAATTATCATCAATCATTGCGGCATGCAACCCGTTTCAATCATAATATCATAAATCAACCGATAACCAATATCCACTCACATTGTCCTTAGTGCCAAATTTCTCAATATTTCTATAATATCCAACTCTCCAACTCATGCATATGTATATGAGATGATGTAATAAAAAGCCATCGGAGATGATAATAAGAATTTGGATAAAAAGCTCATAAAGCTATAGATAACTATGGCAAATCATGTAACACAATTTATCACAACGTCTCAATAAGCAATTTAGCATGTTCTAGCTTCAAATATTGTTTATCATGAGTCAATTAGACCATAGAAACCACCAAAATCATGGAGCAAATATGATATATGTATGGCTACGAATTTATCATAAAGCTCAACATAGAAGAACAATCATTTATGTTAAATCAATAAGTCATAATCCTAGACATGCTCCTAGATCGTGAATATAAATTATCACGTAGTCATAGCATCAATTTGGACATGAATAACAACTTCACATAATCCAACAAAGCACAAATTCAAGTCAATAATATTGGATATGGTCAAGACCTAGCTATGCATATATAGTCATCACCTCGCATATATTACCTATAGGGATAATTCTCTCTTACAAGGATAGATAAGAGATTTTCCTCTGTTCGGTAAGCTAACATCAAGCAACAATTGCCTATCATCCAAATTCAACCTCCAAATGACGCGCATCTAGTCAAATACAACTCAATAACATCAAATAAATCCATAGGAAATAACTATAAATAATATAGCTTCGATCTTAAATCAAATTCTCAAAAGTTAACCGTAGCCCACACGGTCAACACCAGAGTCAAGGGAAGATCCCGGCTATCCATAATTCTACGAGTTTAAATATATGATTAAATACCCCCCCCCCCCCCAAA
>AWOL01S0533171.1:0-11047 GCA_000715115.1 Nicotiana otophora
TGCAACAAGAAGAGACTTTTTTCTGAATTAAACTCGGAGTGAAGTGCACTTCAGCTTTTAAAGATTATCCAAATGACACTCCAGCATCAAATATCAGAAAGTTCATTATTTTTTAGAACAATCTCTAGCACCAAATAACGTAAAAAGTTTGTCCAAAATATCATAATGTTATTATATGCCACCGTTTCTCAAACAATAACTTGTTTAATTTCAATTAATATTTTTGCACATCTTTCAATCACAAAATTCAACTTTTCACATAATTAATACTCTCCGTTTCAATTTACATGACACACTTTCCTGATTTAGAATGACACATTTCTATATTTAGAAACAATTTAACTTTAAACTTTTCATTTTATTTTTACCTACTTTATCCTTAATGAAAAGCTTTTATAGCCACACAAATATCATGGCCCCACTAAGCTTTTGCTCCTTAAGCTTTTAGCACCACATGTTTCAAAAGTCTTCTTCTTTTTTCTTAAACTTTGTGCCAAATCAAACTACATCATCTATATTAAAACGGAGGGAGTACTATATAGAAAAAAGAAAAAACATAAAACAATAACCTTCATTGTATGCAGGTGTTGCGGGAGAAGAGGAAGAGGTTTCAAACAATTACATCCCAAGCATGTATGGCAATTGTGCCCTCCCCCGAATGTTGAAGAATCATCATCCTGAATTAAACTCGTGTTAAAAGTTTATCCAAATAACACGCTAGCACCAAATATCATAAAGTTTACAGTTCCTCTAGCACCAAATAACGTAAAGCTTATCCAAAATATCATAACTTTATTATAAGTCACAACTTCTAAAGTCAGAACTATTTTGCATCTTACTGAATGCTAGAAGTAAAATAAGCCCAACTCTAACTAGCTTCTTACAACTAATAGCTCAATTATAAGTAAGGTAATGGGCTCCGAAATGTTTTATTTGGGTTTAAGTATCTCACATATGGCACAATAGATGAAACATAGATTAAGCTCACTATATGGATATAAATAAAAAATAAATAAAAAGGGGCAGCCTGGTGCACTAAGCTCCCTCTATGTGCACAATATTATATGGATATGATCCAATTAAAAGTAGCATTTGGTTTACACAATATTATAAAAAGCCAAGAAGGAAAGCAATATCAAGTTTTACAAAGCCATAACCCTCACAGTAGTAAATTGTCAATAGTTGCAAGGGAAATTAGATGAAAATAATATCAACTAAGACAAATTATCCAAAAAAATTACCACATATTTCGTTAGTATGCATGGAAAACTTGGAAGCAGCTTCCATTTATCTCCTCATTTTAAGACCCATTTGTCACAAAACAATCCACATTTTCAAGTCAACTAAGATTGAATATTCTTACCAATTGTTATGATTTCTCAAAAAAAAAAACATGTTAATTCAGAGGACGCTCAACTAAAAGGATGAAGTGTCCAAATAAGAAACAGCTACAACTTCATGCTAAAGAGATAGAAGTGCCTTGTACAAAGTGTAATAACAACACATCACCTATGCTTTTGCAATTCCTAAAAATTAATGGATATAGAATAATTGATTTCTTCCAAACCAATACTTAAGAAATCACTTAAATTAAGTATCTATAAAGTTCTTTAAGTGCATCCTTCAGATAAAAATAGCAATGGCCTAAATAACATCAAGGCCACCACCATCATACTTCTGGAACTTCTTTAATAAAATCGCTTTTCAAGCAATAACCTGACCAATTTCAAATCAGTTTTGTGCACAACTATCAAAAACAAAAAATTAAATTTTTCACATAATTAATGTATAAGAAAGAAGACAACAACAACGACGACAACAACAACCCACTAAAATCGCACAAGTGGGGTCTGGGGAGCGTAGAATGTAAGCTGACCTTAACCCTACCTTGGAGTGATAGAGAGACTGTTTCCGAGAGACCCTCAACTCAAGAAGACTAATGTATAAGAAAGAAGCAAAATAGAAAACAAAAACCTTCATTATTTGCTGGTTTTGCAGGAGAAAAGGAAAGGGCTTCTGATAACTAGAATCTCTTTGAACAATCTCATGAAGTAGAATCACTTCAACACTGTGACCAACAAGAAAATGGGAACAAATTAGTACTTGATAAGCAACTATCCGCAAACTAAAAAAAGAAAGATAAAAAGCACCAAACATTTCACTACATTACAATATACAAGAAACTTCGATATGTCCAAAGTAAACATATTAAATGTCCAACAGCATCAGTGATGAGCCCTAGAAAACGTGTTTCTTTTACCTTTGCTTTCCTATTCTTAAGCAAAATGAACGAAGAAGAGGAGCAGGAGACAAAAATGGCTCCAACTTTTGCCCTAAAAATCGAATTGTCCCTCAATTTTCTCAAATAGACATTTTCCTCCCTTATGTCTTGCGTAATACTACATTTTGTCCTTAACCTTTTTAATCCCCTCTCAAATACACAGTCTAATGTTATAGGATTATAAGATATTATATTTTTTTCTTAAATTATGTCATACTTTATTATAAATTGTTATCTAATTTCAGTTAAAATATAAATACATTTTTACTTAAATATATTTTTCTGCTGTTTTATAATCTTTGTTTGAACATTATTATATATGCTAAATTTGTACTTGTGCTCCACTTCCTCCGTTTATACTCTATTGTTTACTTTCACATATAATTTATGTTATACCAAATTTATTCTAAATTATACATTTAAGAATAAATAGAGCAATCCTGTTGTGAATTTGTTATAAAAATTTACTGCTTTTAATATTACATACGTTATATGTATTTATATTCGCTCTATCTTTCTCTTCTATTGTCAAATGCAAGTAAAAATTTGATTTTTTCATTGTTGATTGCTATCAAGTGACTGATACAAGAAAATTATTTTATTTTGGACGAATGAAAAGTCAAGTTGAAATGAAAAGAAAAATGTAGGATATTTACCTGGAAATCTAGCTATATGCAGGAATGCAGTCACATATAAGATGGAGAGACACCTACCGATCTAGCTTAGTTTCTCCATATTGCAAAATTTAAGACTAATGTATAACACTAAAGTCCCAAATCCTTAAGGTGGCGATCGATACCCCTTTATTTCAATCCATGTATTCTGAGTAATGCATACAAGTGTACAAATTACCATCAAATGAAGTGTTCAAAACTCTGCAAACACAGATATTAGCTTCCCTGTTTGGCCATTCCACACATGCACTGTCTCATCACAGGAAGCTAACCTTCCACTGGATGCAAATGAAAGATAAATGTACAAAACTTAAAAATAAGACTTAAAACATAGTATGGCCAGAGACTTATAATAAGATTTAAAACATAATATAATTCACACAACTTTTTGCAATACTAGAAACTGAAACAAGAGAAATATAGGGAGTAACAATGATTCTGCAACACCGGTGCAAAATTAGACATAAACAGAATTACAGACTTGCTAATTCATCTAAATCTTTTTACAATCCAAGAATGCTAGATCAAAGTTAACAACTTAACTACAGTTGCATGCCAAACTTTAAAAACTACAGTTCAAGTGCCTCTTTCCATGCATCTTGTGACTCTCCCTTTACATTCAGCTCTGCAAATCAACCAACTTCCTGCAAGGAAAGTAAAAAACCATGAAAATGGCTTTCAATAAATTAGTCATGTTTTTCACCTCATCGTACAATTTACCACGTTAGTCATTGCAACTCTCATCAGTTTTGCTATAAGCATATAACAGAAGTGGATCATCACACGAGTTATCTATTGGTCCTGTGTGACCTTAAAAGAATTTAGGCAGCAGTGACTGACTTCCAAAACACAATCCTCAAGAAGCTCATGAAACAAGATCATGAATCACCAGCACCTGATAGCAATCTTCTCCACGTGGCAGTCAGTCACTGCTGCTAAAGTTCTCACTGCTTCACACCACAATATAAAAAGAAATAAGATTGGTTATCATAAGAAAATTAGACAAGTAAATATATAGAAAGATTACCATAGTCGACCAATTTTGCATTTCAATATCATAATCCTATCAGCTAAAGGACTAAAGCATGCATGGCCAATGATACTACTCAAAAATTAACCAAGGACTAATTTCAATTCTTTCTGCAAACCAACTCTACTTAAACAACATATACTCCACTAAGTTCAAATCTCTGTATTAAAAGGTGCCTATAACTGCTCATTTTTTAGGGACAGAATAGAGATGGACATGGAAACTAATCAGGAAGACCATAGCATGCTTTAGTTGGACAGCTATACTGGAGGCCTGCTTGAGACAAGATAACCTTTGTAAAAGAGGTTTTCCGTTGTGCAACACGTGTTTCATGTGTCAGCAAGAACCTGAATACGCCCACCATATTCTTCTCCATTATAAAGTTGCTAGAGATGTCCTGAATATGTTTTGGTGTATTTTAGATGCTTTGATGCAATCGCCAAATAGTCTCCTAAAAGTAAGATGACTTTCATATCTTTTTTGCTGGTCTAACTTATAGTATGTACTTAACAGTTAACAACTCAGTAGATTTTTTAGCTCCTGAAACTGCATCTAAAAGATTTAACAGTGCAACATTCAGCGGTGCAAGAGCAGTATCAATACTAATACATGTTTTCTAATTCTGTTTGATTCCCGTAATAGGCGTTTTCTCTTCTTCTAGAGTGAAACCGCCTGGCTACTAATATTCAGGATAAATAGGACACCTTCAAGATCTGTTAGCGCATTGATAGAGACTACATAAATAGGACTTTACCCAGAGGCGTATGCAGTAAGCTATGGGTTCAATTGAACCCATAGTTTTCGCTCATACCCTGTATTTATGCCCAAAACATCATTAAATTTGTACAAATAATAACTTTTGAACTCATTAAATTAGATGAGATGTGGCAGAATTGCGAATCTGAACCCATAAAGTTTAAATCATGGATCCGCCTCTGACTTTACCGACAAGTAAAAAGGCAAAAAATGATGTAAAAATCCAAGTTAGTATTGTGACGTTAGTATATTGACAGTTCGATGAAAACACGAGTCCAAATTTACATCTAGAGAGTATCCTCTATATAGTTTTATTTCATCAAATATAGCTCGCTAGTTTAAGAAAGTGTAGGTCTACAAAAGAGAAAATTTGAAAGAAATGATGAAATACCTAAACCAGCTGAATTCCCAGGTTGGTCTGCACGAGAACCTGAAGATATAAGAATCTGCCATCCTACACAAGCATTTCAACGCATTAGTAATTGGAACATAAGCTAAAAATTCTTATGAAAATAAGATTAACTGAAAGTGAAAATCGAAGTTCATACTTCAACAAGCACCTCTCTTGTCAAGAAAGCAATGAGATGGGAAAGTACTCTAGTGCAGAAATGTAGTGCAGAATCAGGAGGGTAGTTGCTTCTTACCATTTTAGTGATCTGGATCCATATTTGGCTTCTTAAGTTGAAGACATCTCTTCACGATCAATGAATATTGAAGGTATGTGTTTAATCTTAGACCAATCCTTACCTTGAAGTTTAAGACAACGTTTCTTTAATAGTGGACAATTTGATATAGCAAGAGATTCCAGCTTTGATGGAAGTTTTCCCTTAGGAAATGACCGAAGCTCATAACAATAAGAAATATACAAAATTTTGAGAGCGCTAAGAAGTGGAAGCATGGGGATTGCAACAAGTTTAGGGCAGCATATCACTGATAACTGAAGGAGACATGGAAAATCCCCATTCTTCAAGCCTGTCCATTTTTCAAGTTTTGGCATTCCATCAATTTTTAATTTTTCAAGCTTTGGAAATGCAGGTCCTACTTGACTCCCCCCATATCTACAAAAGCGACTATCAATATATCTTACCCCATACATGNCAACTTAACTACAGTTGCATGCCAAACTTTAAAAACTACAGTTCAAGTGCCTCTTTCCATGCATCTTGTGACTCTTCCTTTACATTCAGCTCAGAAAATCAACCAACTTCCTGCAAAGAAAGTAAGAAACCAGATTGGTTATCATAAGAAAAATTAGACAAGTAAATATATAGAAAGATTACCATAGCCGGCCATGTTTGCATTTCAACATCATAATCCTATCAGGTAAAGGACTAAAGCATGCATGGCCAATAACACTACTCAAAACTTTGGACACTAAACCATGCTCATACCCATGTGGAGTTCATAAGTAACTTATGGGTGGAGTTCAGATCAAACACCAATCAGTATAAAGGTGGGAAATGTTGAGTTTACCAGCTTTTGGAGTGATAAACAATTTACCTTTGAAGATCACCTATCCTGATCTATATCAGCAGGCTAAATTTCCACAAGCCACACAGTCAAGCACATCACTTTTCGAAGAGATCTGCACTAAATAGTCTGGTAGATTTCTTTAAAAGATTGGAAATGTAAATTTGGAAAGTGTGGTGCTGTACAGGTAATGGAATTTTCAGTCAAAGCTGCCTATAACTCATTTTTTAGGGAAAGATCTCATCTCCTAAAATTTAGATGCCTTTCATATCCTTTTTGCTGGTCTAACTTACACTATGTACATAACAGTGACCAACGCAGAGATTTTTTAACTGCTGGAGCTAACTTCTTCCGTATTTTGCAACCTCTAGATGCTATTTTAGCCGTTATGTCTATATAAGCAACATATCAGGGCAAAATTTCTGCATAGATAGCAATGTGCCAATGCCACACCATGTAATTAACTCAAAAATTGAGGTGCAGATTTAATAGTGATATGTACATTCAGCGATGCAAGAACAGTATCAGCACTAATATAAGTTTTCTTGTTCTATTTGATTCTCGTAAAGGTGTGTTTTCTCTTCCCCTGGAATGGAACCAACTGGCTAACTATATTCAGGATAAGTAGGATGCCGTCGAGATCTGCCAGTGCATTGATAGAGACTACATAAACAAGACTTCACCGACAAGTAAAAAAAGGCAAAAAAGATGTTAAAAGTATCATGACAGAAGTATATTGACAGTTTGATGAAAACATAAGTCCAAATGAAACATGGGTATTCTGTTGCTGAACCACAAACATAACATCAAAGCAATAGAAAGTACTAAGCAATCTGAGAGATACCTTTGAGAAAATGGGCAGCATAGCAGACCAATCAAAGCTCCATTATTCATCAGTGGTACGAATCGTGAGGCCTGGTATTCCTCTTGTCTTTATCCAATCCTCTTGATCTACTTGACATCGAGCTGCAACAATTTCACTTCCTCTGACATCTATCTTCCGGAGAGAAATAGGCATCCTTTCTGGCAATTTCCCTACTGCCGGGCACTTTTTGATCTTTAATATGGTGAGAGAGCCGAGGATGTCAAGAGAAGGTAAACTTCTTAGGCTGGGACAATTTTTGCATATGAGAACACGAAGAGAAGGCACGTCCCCAGATATTAAATCCACCAATCTTGTCAGCGTCAACATGTTCCAAAATTTGAGTGACTTCAGTGATGGGAATCCCTGAAAAAAATCAGCCTGAGCTTCTCTTACCAAAGGCATATCTTCAATGCAAAGAGATTCAAGGAGCTGGAGATGTCCAAGAACTGGGAGCGACGGGCAATCATCACAGCCCTTCAAGTGAATGCTTTTAAGATTGAAACCTGAATCGATCAACCAAAGTTGAGGAAATTCACAACCATAGTAGCCTGTTATTACCAATTTCTCCAGATTTTCATGAAACTTAACGTGACCAAGGACAACTAGTGCATCATGCCCAATTCTACGAACGACCCATTCCAACTCAAGTTCGTTGAGCAACGACATCATGTGTAAGTTGGCCTCTAATACCTGAGTTTCATCTTTAACATTTTCAAATCCGAAGAGGTGAAGTGATCCCTTGAGAAATGTCATTTTCTTTAGTTCCACAATAGTATAACCTTCAGCTTCACTAACCACAAATGTAGACAGGGTTTGAAGATTTGTTAATTCTACAAATTTTGATGGCATGTTCTCTATTCGCCAACACTTATCAAACTGAAGATGCCGAAGGTTTCCCAGATTCCTCAAGCTTGCAGGGAGATAACAAAGTTCTTTGCAACTATTCAACTGAAGTGTCTGCAAATAAAAGAGTGTACCTATTGATTCTGGTATACGTCGTAAAAGATTACCAGATAGATTAAGGTAACGAAGGTACATTAAATTGTCAATTGTGTCTGGCAGCTCAACAATGTGCCCATGACTCAAATCCAGAACTCTTAGCAGACTAAACTTTTGGAGGAGATAAGTTGTTGCCTCACCAACACCTGCGTCGACATTCCGACATGTCAAGAGGAAAGTCCGCAATCTTTCACACTTGGGGAATTCCTCCATAGATTTAACTGACACCAAATTGTTGCAACAGAGCGACAAATGACGAATGCTTCCAAGAGAGGGGGAACATGTTGGCTTTTCATCCTCAATCTGCAAACATATGTCTGTAGAAATAAATTGAGCCATCTCGCGAAAGAAGTCATGCATTTTGTATATCTTCTTCTTTTCTAAGTAAAAAAATGACCTCCCAGCTAGATCCTTAAAGTACTGCTTACCAATGCATTCCAAAGTTATTTCACCCATAGGCTGAATGAGTCCTTCGGCCAACCACATCAAGACTAAATTGTCCTCTTCAAACTTATAACTTGCAGGGAATAGAGCACAGTAAGCAAAGCATTTCTTCAATTCCGCAGGAAGACAACGGTAGCTAATTGCTAGAGATGGAAAGATAGCATCTCTACACTGAGTCAAATCCCACAAATCACTTTTCAAAATCGCATCCCACTCCTCATAAGGAAGGCAACTCATTGTACTCGCAAGCACATTTGCCGCCAAAGGCAAACCTTTGCATTTTTTAGCTATTTCCAGCCCTATTGCATCAACATTCTCCCCTGCGCCAATAATGTTGTTGAGAATTGCCCTTTGCCTTATTATATTCCAGCAGTCCATGTCATGTAAAAAATGTAGGAGGTACGGGTCTGAACCAACAACATTTGATACTCTTCTACTTCGAGTAGTAATAATAACCTTACTACCATTGTAACCAAATCTTAAAGGAGCGGATAGGATTTCCCAATCACTGTCCTTCTCGCTCCAAAGGTCATCTAACACAAGCAAAAATCTTCTACCACAAAGCAATTTCTGAAGTGTTACTTGAAGTGGGTCCAAGTCCATGAGTGTGCAACTTGTCTTGGTGGCTGACTCAATGATTGATTTTGTAACTCTAACCACATCAAAATCCATAGATACTGAGACCCACATCCTCAAATAGAAGGACTTTATGACTTGCTCATCATTGTAAACAAGTCGGGCAAGTGCCGTTTTGCCTATCCCTCCCATACCGACAATGGGAATTATGGATAACTTGTGCCTAGGCATATATATATCACATAGTAACTTCTCTACAATCTCTGCCTTTTGAATCTCTCTTCCAACAATTAAGGATTTACCAACAAATGAAGTGCTGCTGGAGGATGTCACTACTTCTGTAGTCTTTTCAGATTTGTGTGATTCAAAACTCAAGAGTTTGTCCATTTCCCCTGCAAGATCTTCTAACTTTTCTCTCAATTTGCTAATTTGACGCGGCACGTTTAGTTTGCCCGACGACAAAATTTTCTTGCGTAAAGGATGTTCTTCTTGAGATGAAGAAGCATTTGCTGCAACTTTGACCCTATTATGATGATCCAGTTCTAATGAAATCTCATCTAGGAGATCATCAGCAAAACAGGCAAGTGTCTTGATATCTTCGAGCCAGAGCTTCCATGCCTTTTTGCTTCTTTCGCTTGAGAAACAATTACAATGGCCATCCTCCACCCACTCAATCATAGCCATTACTTTTGAGACGCATCTTTCTAACCTTCGTAACTCAGCATCCACGTTCCATAGTTTGCCAATTTCCGATACAGCAAACTTGGCTATGCCTTCAAGTAGTATTAAGGCTGCACCAGCAATAAACCCTGACCTCACCTCTTCTTTGAAACCCATGCCCACATTCAAAATGCACACCTGACATAAAATCAACCATTAGCTACTACAAGCGGTGAAAACAAACCCACAATATTGTTCCATAATACGTAGTAAAACAAACCCATAAAGATGAAATCTTTTCTTTATTTAAAAGAAACACATTGGACAGATATAAGCAAAATACAGAGTACAACCATGCATAATGTATAATGGTATAAGTAAAATACAGGAAAATGAAGACAATAAATAGGCACCTTTAAGAAATGCAAGATGAAACACTACTCTCACTGTCTCCTGCTAGCTCGTTCGAGAAACATTACTCCCTCTGCCTCCTCCCAGCTCGCTCTTCGGACGAAATACCCTAGTATTTCGCACCCTGCGTATCTTTTTCAAGAAGGATATTTTCTTCTCCCCAGTTACTAATAAGCGCGCCTATAAATATCCTTTTAATTTATATGAAAATTTACTACTCAATACTTGACGTACATTCTATATGTTGAGCATTCTTTCCTTTTTTTCAAAATAGAACTATAAATTGATACTAATAGTTAGAAACAAAAAACAATTGTTTTCCTTTTCCCTCACAACACATATCTTAGTAGAGAGCACTCATTTTGTCCTAGTTTATGTGTTAGCATTTTGGAGTTCGAGAGTCAAACTTATTAATTTTAATCATGAGTTCGGATATAGAATATTTATTTGAAAAGTCATCCGGTAATTACAATTGGTGTAATTACACAATATAGTAATTACGATGACATGTTTGTTTGTCATAACGTAATTACAATATAATTACAAGCGTATTTTGATTGCACAAGTGTAATTACATAATTATATTTAATTTTAAATAAAATAATTATCAAAACTTAAAAGTTAATATAATAAACATATGCCTATAAATGATTTTTTATAAGTATAAATGATAATTGGTATATAAGATGCATATTTTTTGTTGAATATACATTAAACAGTAATCATATATTAATTACTAATCTTGTAAAAATAATTGATATATATATATTTAAATTAATAATATTTAGGTTAATTAATTATAAAAACTAAAAATATAAATTTTGTAAGAACATCATGGAATTCATGTTTGATAAAATAAATTAATATTTATAAATATAATG
>AWOL01S0533177.1:0-14847 GCA_000715115.1 Nicotiana otophora
GCTCGGGCCGAGTATGGTACTGGGTGCCGGCCACGTCCCTTCAGGTTTGGGGCGTGACAATATTTGATATTTAACATCAAATTTATGAGAATCAAAGAGATATTTTTGGGATTTTTGTCTAAGTTTTGAAGAAAACAATTTTGGGATTTAATAATTGAATTGGACTCGGATTTGATATAAAACACATATATACACTTGTGGGGTTATGGGTAGTCAAGATCTACCCTTGGACTCGGGTTTTAACCGGGCGGGCCCAGGGTTGACTTTTGGAGAATTGTGTAAAGATTATAGTTTGATTAATCATAATTGGTTTCTCTTGCATTGTTTGATGATATTAAGTCATTTTTGGTTAGATTTGAGACGTGCGAAGGCAAAAGTTAGGGGAAAATCTATTTTTGAAGGTTGATTTGGCTTGCTTGAGGTAAGTATCTTACCTAAAAATGGTTGAGGCACTAGTTTTCTCAATTATTTGTGATGCATAAGTGCTATGGGTGCGCATATGTGTGGGATTTGAACCCATGTGCGAGCACCAGGATATTTATCCATGTTCGGGGTAGTGCTTAGACTATAATATGCCCAAAATTGATTGTTAAGATTTAAGCTATAATGTTTCTCGTATTTATAACCCTATTGTGAATTAATTGAGCCATGCTTGAGGTTACATAGAGGCTAATTCCATGAACGAACTGGATAATTGCTATTTATGTGATGAAATTGCCGATTTGAGCTATGCTAGCACACTTTGCACAGACATACACTTTAGCATATCATTAATACCAATCCAGGAGCATGAGATTTGTTATTCTTTCATCATAAACATGTATTCTTGTATATTTTCTTCTATGTGATATGATTGAACTGGATGCATGTGACCACATTGAGCGAATTAGGTTGTCAGTGACCACGCGGGTGGATTGTGTTGTTATGCATGTGACCACGCCGGACGGATTGTGTTGTTATGCCTGTGACCACGCCGGGTGGATTGTGTTGTTATACCTGTGACCACGCCGGGAGAATTGTGTTGTTATGCCAGTGACCACGACGGGCAGATTGTGTTATGCATGTGAACATGCCCGAGGGGAATCGTACCGTTTTGCCTGTGATCAAGCCAGGCAGATTATGGTATTGAGCCTTCAACCATGCCGGGATGGTAGCACATTGAATTGGTCATGCTTGCATGTGGATATGGATCCATCCCCCTAGGATCACCCTCTCTTGTTTCTCCCTTGATGGTGTACATGCAGATGTTGAGGAAACCTGATCAGTGGTTTGGTACGGATATGGAAAGGTTGGGGAAACGTTGGCCAGTGTTGGTTCTGGATTTGCATTTCATCTTTACTTGAAATTTCCTTGGTTATTTACCTAATTCATTTGCATATCACCCATATATGTTGTTTCATTTACTGAGCAGAGTACTTGAGTAATTGTACACACAAAAAAGATAGTTCTTTCTGTGCTTTATACTTGATCACACTATTGTTTTGTACTTGTTAAATTAATGAAACTGTACAAGTTATAGAAAGTATCATTTATAATTCTTTCTTCTTTTACCTTGCCGAGGTTAGTTATGATACTTTTTGAGTACATTGGTCAGTTATACTCATGCTACACTCTGCATTTAATTATGCAGATCTAGGTGTTGGGACCAGTTATCAGTAGCAGAATTAATTGCTTGTTGAGCTGAGTATCGAGAGACAAGGTAGAGTTGCATTCTCGCCCGCAGTCTTGGCGTCTCTTTTCTTATGTACTGTTGGTTTTAGTTTAGAGAGTATGGTTATTTAGTTTTCAGACTTGTATACCGTTGTAGAGCTCATGACTCTATATTTACCAGTTTTTAGGGAATTTATCATGTATTAGCAGTATTTTGCTATATTGAGGTTTCAAACCTATGTTATTTCTGTAAATTCTGTTATTTTGACTCTTTATTATTATGTTTGGCTTGCCTAGCAAGTCTGTTAGATGCCATCAAGATGAGTTGGGATTTTGGGTCGTGACACGTAGGTTCTACGAGTTATGAGCAAATATCTAGTAGAGTCTTGTGGATTGATATGATGAAGTTCATACCTATCTTCGAGAGGCTACACAGCATTTAGGAAACTTCCCTTATTGTGCGACCTCATTTCAGCTTGAAACCTGTGATTTTGATTCTTCATATTCGTCCATATGTGATGTTGAGCACCAAGTATCACTGTGCACCGACGGCTTGTGATGTTGCGGATAGACTGCAAAGGGATGTGGGTGCTTGATTACCATTGTGACGTGTTATCCAGGCTTAGATGTTAATGTGTTGGTAGATCTTTCAGTTATTCATTTGTGGGATGAAGCGTATTCCTATATCTTATCGACGAGTGTAGACTGGGGAGTATAAATATGTTGCCTAGTTGTTGTGATCATGGTGGGGTCATGGGAAGGTGTTGATTTGAGTCTATCTGATGGGTTATCTCCTGCGTGAAGAGTTGAGGTCATGTGTTTTGCATGAGGCTTCTATTCAGCGGATGCATACACTATTATTTTAGAGCATTTAATGAAATAGGTTTGACTGTCACAAGGATGAGTATGCACTCAGAAGAACCTTAGAAGTGTTTGATGACCGGTGTTACGTGAGTTTATTAAGTATTCAGCTGATTAACAGTACGAGGCCGGGGCAGCTATGAAAGAATGGTACTGTGGATTACCAACGATGTGTTCTATGGCTTTGAGCCAAGTGGGGGGAGTCTGCAATCGGCGATCGAAATCCAGGATTATGTGTCATATCAGTTTGTGGACTAAGGGATGCTCGTGGATTAGCTATAATTTGAGAAAGGTGTCTTCGATGATGATTTCGGGTAAGGGATTTGCTAGGAACATGATGTAATATGCCTTACGGGTATATAGAGATCTTGGGGATGATTAAGGTTTGGTGCTCGTTGCAGATATAATGTGTAAGTAAATGGAATCGCTTGGCTTCTTTTTTGGATATTCATTTGCTGGTGAAGCATGGATTATTCAATGCGTATTGGTTGTGTATTAGGAAATAGAGAAAGGTGAATGTATATCGAAAATGTTCTAATGTGTTCAAAATTCATATGTGGCATTTAAGGATTTTTGGAATTGTGTATGGCTAGGGCTTGAGATTGGTATTGGATGGTGTTTAGAATTACGATACTTTTATGTCAATATGGACTCGACATGGCAGTAGTGGAGAGATCTAATAAACTGCTGTGAATTTGTAGAAGGTCCCTTCAGAAAGACCATTTTGGATTGCGATACCTTTGGGCTTGGCACTCTGCATGACTCGGTTGAGCTAGAGGAAATCAGTTATGATGACTTGATTATGTGTTAATGGGTTTCGAAGAATTTTCGATGGTTATGTCCATGGCTCAGGGTTGATGTCTTCTACGGGTATAGAAAATGTGTTACATGTGGTGATGTCCTCTTGGATCAAGTTAAATGGAAGGTTCTTGGTTGATGAGGTGTTCACCATGCTTGTGGTTCAGAGTTGACTATGAGATTTTCATAATTTCACGAGTTAGCATGATAGTTGTGGTGCGCCGTGTGGAATTAAAAGTTGCGAGCATAAGGTTGCGGTTCAGTTTCGAAGGGAAGCTTATGAATCCTTAATGGCACGAACGATTAAGATGTTTAAGATAATGTTGGCACTAATTGTTGTCACCTAAATAGAGTATGCATTTTAGGAGGCGCGTTGTATTCTGACTTGTAGATGCTTGACTTGTGTTACGGTGATCGCCTGGTTTTGGGATGTTGAGGCTCGGGTTTTGCTACATGGTGCAGAATATTTATGTGGGTATCATTAGTGAGATGATTGTGCACGAGTTATGTGTTAGCCAATCGAGTAGTGAAGTTGGGATCATATATGGAGATTCCATTATTCTTGAGGTTTAGAGACTGGATGTTCTCGTAGGCAGACTATTTCTTTGTTACATACAGTGAAGATATGTTAAGAATTGGATAGATGAGGGTATGTGTTATTGATAGGTTGCTATGGTCCTTTGGAAAGTTATTTACATGTTTCGGATTAATCGGAATTGGTTTGGGGTCTATTTGTAAGCCTAATGAGAATGTGTATTCTATATCGGATCGAATTTGCTTACTTTTATGAGACTGTTACCGTGGGTATATCATCGGGTAGAATAGATATTGTTCATACACTGGTCTATGTTATGTGTTTTGCGCTTATGCTATGACGGGCTATGAGGCTGCTTGATTATTCGCATGCGTGTTGTGATTTCGTTTAAGCCTTGTGGCGATATATGAGCGAGATGGCTCTTGTGATGTTTATTTGTTTATTGCACCCTAGTTGTGCTTGTCCTTTTTCTGTATTGTTTTATGCCTATTCACCTCCCCACAGTTATATTTGTGCACTCTATTATGTTTGATGTTGATGCACATGTGCTTAGTGAGCACGAGCACTATGGCTATTTAGGTATCCCTATGTGGATTGATATATTTGGGATCAGCCTGCGCGTCGCTACGGAGTATGTAGGATACCCTTCCTTATGTTTATTTCGTGTGTTTTGTTTTTCCCTTTTGTGGGATGAGTTCATGAAACTATGCTTTGTTGTTATATCAGTTGTACTTGTTGGAGAGTCCTCGTACCTTGTGTTTTTTCATTTTTGAATATATCTAAGTTATTGCTTGTTTGGTGTACAGACTGCATTATGTGAGGTTCCACGTGGCTTTTGGTGTGATTTGTCGGTTGGGCTGCTTATATTGGGTGAGACGAGGTTTTTGGACCTGGGTTCTGCACTATCGTATGGGGATAAGAAATGTTTCGGAAAATAATACCATATTTCCGCACAGAATTTGGCAATGGTCCTTGTAGGACGAGCGAGCTCCTCTACTTGTTGATTTCATTGCTAGATACTAATTTTTGCATGTTTCCTTTCTCATTAGCAGCGTTACAAATGTCCGAAATGAGGTTTCATTTGATATGAAGTATATTACTTGTACCGAAAAAGGTAATGAGCAGCTATTGTGGTTACAAGCTATTGTTGTGGGTACATGAGTTATGTGGCACATCCTATGGTTGGACCTTGGTGTATTGACGGCTTAATGGAGCTTGTTTAGAATGATACAGTGTGTGCATATAAGGATCAGATATCATAGGAAGTTTCGGATGTTGGAATTTGGATCCACTCCTAGTGGGGGCTAAGGTCGAATGACGAATCTTCAACCAGGGTTATGTTCATGGACTTAGACAGACCGAGGTGGCACGGGATCACTCATGGGTATGGGTACGATGAGATAATTCAGCTATTTGACGGCGTGGAAGCTACTATGGGCACGTTCGAGGACGAACATATGTTTAAGTGGGGAAGAGTGTAATGACCCGATCGATCATTTTGAGTACTAGCTCACCTTTATGTGTTCTGAGACTTTTCATAGCTCTATTTGATGAATAATGACTTGCGTATGTGGTCCATGTCAATTTTCAAAAAATTTAAACATGAATTTTTAAAGTTAGGGGGTTGTTAGACCGTAGCTTGCTACTGAAAAACGTTGCTAGGCTAGCGCAGCTTGCTTCGCTCGGACGACTTCTGTTTTTTTGCCGGATGCCAGTCTTGACCTCCGATCGAGCTACGAAGAGCCGCATGCCGGAGATACCAGCACATACAGTTTTTAGGGGGATCTGGTCGAATAACCGGCCGGCGCCCGCCCGAGATATGATTTTTTACTTTAAAAATTACTAGAGTTGACCACTGTCAATATTTTTGGTAAACAAGCTCGGATGATTATTTTGGAATTGTACATATGCTTGGTTCCGGTCCCAGGTGACCCGAGGCTGTTTCGGCATATTATGTGAAAAGTTGGAAAAATGAGTTTTAAACTTGAAAATCCTTGAGTTTTGATGATCCATTCTTGTTGTTTGATGTTATTTTTGTGATTTGAGTGAGCGAGCAAGTTTATATGATGTTATTACACTTGTGTGCATGTTCGGATTGCAGACTGAGGGGCTCGAGTGAGTTTTGAATGTGTTTTGGAAGGAAATAAACTGCTCAAGCAAAATCTGGTACAGTTGGGCTGCAAGTCTCGCAAATGTGAAGACATGCTCGCAAATGCGAGCTTCGCTTGTGAAGTCAAGCTCGCATTTATGTAGTTAGGATAGGGACTGAGGACTTCGCATTTGCAAAGAAAACATTGCATTCAATTGGTGGGCTTATCGCTTTTGAGAGAGAAGGGGTCGCATTTGCGACCCTGGGGAATTCTGGGTTGCTTCACTTTTGCGAAGCCTATATCCGCAATTGCGAATGGGGGACTTCACATATGCGAAAGGAATGTCACATTTGCGATCATTGCATTGTTGGGACACTGATCCCAGTTGCGATCAATGGTTCGCTTTTGCGATGGTCGCAATTGCAAATAAGAGTTCACAGTTGCCACATCTTCAGTTGGGTAAAAGTGGGAAATTTCGAGACATAGCTCATTTTACACCATTTTTAACCCTAAACTCCATAGAGGCGACTTTTAAAGAGGATTTGCTTCCCAAATCCATTGGTAAGCATCTTTAGCTAGTTTTCAATCAATTTCAACTATCTTTTCATGAATTTTAACATGAAATCTTGGAATTCGAAGTAGGAATTAGGGGGTGTTTGGGTAGAATTTAGGAATTTGATAACTTTGAGATTTAGACCTCGAATTAAGGTTGGATTTTGAAACAGATCATATATCCGGGCTCGGGGGTGAACGAGTAATCGCGATTTGGTTAGAATCTCCGATTTCAACCACGTGGGCTTGGGTTGACCTTTTGTTGACTTTTCAATTTAGTTAAAGATTGAACTCTTTTCACTTGTGGGCAGTTTCTAAAGCCTGTTTTGAATTGTTGGAACAATATCTAGCTAGATTCGATTGATTTGGAGCCTCGTTTTAAAATAAAAGTCGTGGTTGATTGTTGGTTGAGTTCAAGAATGAGGTTAGTGTATTGCCTAGATTTGTTGGGGGAATTATTTCTAGTAATTGATATTGTTTGCTACATGGGGGATGGGGTGATGCACATACGAGGTGATGAGCATATATGCATGTGTCAGGATTCCCATGCTCAGGAGGGAGTAATTATATGCTTCTTTATGCCTTTGTTGAACTTGATGATCCCTTAACATATGCTTCATTTAATTCGATGACCAATAAACTCAATTATTTGTGTTAGAAATCATGTTAGAATATATGACATCTTTGAATGAAATAAATGTGTTTTTTCGTGATTCATTTGCATACTTAACTTGATCATAGTATCAGGAACCTATATTTATACATGTTATTGTCATGTTACTTGAGCTTCTTTATTTGTAATAAGAGATGATATTTGGGGCCTTAGGGATATGTTTTCCACGATGGGTATTTTCGTGCGGTTAATATGATGTTGGCACGATGAGTATTTCCGTGTGGTTTGAAATTAGTTTGGATTTTGGTTATTACTGTGCGAAAAGAAAGGAAGTTGGATTTTTGTTGTGATTACTCATTCGTTAAGCACTTTCATGCTCTTTACTTTGGTTTCTATTAATGTTTGATGTCTTGTATGATACCTTCCGTTTGAGTTCCTTATGTAGTTATCTTTATGTTTTCACTTTGGCATGTTACTGTTATAGCTATGTCTTTACCTTGTATGTTACTTTTACACCTACACTCTACTTGATTTACTTCTGCTACATGTTTTCTTTGAATTCATGCCTTTACTTTCATACCTATTACATGTCTCTAGTTGTCACGCGATTTACTTGTTAGATTCCTTAACCTTCTACATGTCTTCACTCACTACATGCTTTCACTTACTACATGTCTTCACTTACTATATGTGTTTACTCACCATATGCCTTCACTTATTAAATATTTTTTCATGCAACATGATTCTACTTGCTACATGATTTCATATATGGAATGCCTTCATTCGATCCCTGTTCTTACTTGATAAATATTTTTACTCGTTTCATGTTCTACTCTTCTTTTCTTAACCGAATTGGGTAACTTTAAGATTAGTTGTGTGTTATGCTTTTGGAAGCCTTGTCATGATATATGGTAGACTAGAGTTTGATATTGGACTGCTCATCTTACTCTATATATGTTGTATTACCTAGTTGAATACCGCGTGTGCGTTTTCTTAGTGTTACGTTGTGAACTCTTCCCGCGTTTTGTTGTTGTTGCGGTTTCATATGATATTATTGAAATTGGAATTAGGTTGCGCACCGCAACAATGCTGATTGATATTAGGACCAAGTTGCATGCTGAAATAAAGTTGAATTGATATTGAGATCGGGCTGCACGTTGAAACAGTGTTAATTGAGACTGGGATAAGGTTGCATGTTGCAACGGTATTTGTTTGTGATGTTTGGTTATGATCCTTGCGCGTACTTCATGATTATTGTTTTATTCATAGAAATGGATCTGAGGTTATGACTTGTTGCCTTCCGTTAACAGCTACATAGCTCTCCGGTCAATGCTCTTACCATTATTTGACATATCTATTGCCTTGTTTTGCTTCCTTATTATCTGCACCGGTACATATTAAGTGAGTATCTTTAAGTTAAGGCCTCGTCACTACTTCACCGAGGTTAGTCAAGATGTTTACTGAGTACATGGGGTAGGTTGTACTCATACTATACTTTTGCACCTTGTGTGCAGATCTTGGAGTTACGTAGCTGTGGAAGATGAAGCCTTGCATTGAAGACGTACTCGGATTCCAAATTCAAGCTACCTCTTGTTCATGGTTGTTTAGGATTTAAGTTATGTTTGTGTAAACATCAAATAGATATTGTATTTATTCTTCATATCGGTTTTAAAAATCTAAATCATATCGGTTTTGATTCCTACTGAGAGGGATAGGGTGAGGATATTTATAGATGGCCTTACTTATGGTATCAGGCTACAGATGGTCAAAGAGACTGAGGATGATATTTCCTTTACTCGGGTTATAGAGATTGCTAGGTGGATCGAGAGGGTTCATGGACAGGGTAGAGATGCGACATCTGAGAAGATGAATCGTCATTTTAGTAGTTTCATTGGTGCCTCGACTAGAGTCAGGGGTTCATTTGACAGAGGCCATACCACCAGGCCAGTTCAGTCAGCACTGTAGGTTTCTCATGGTTCTTCAGGTGGTCACGGTATGTATGGGTCTCGTTCCAAGTAGCCAGTATTCAATGCACCTTCAACTCCTATTAGTGCACCACTGCTATAGAGCTACTACGGTGGTCATTCGGGTCATCAAGGATCTTCTCAGACTCAACAGTTACACCAGTCGTGGGGTTGATTTGAGTGAGGCGATGCAGGTCAGATCAGGAGGTACTGTCTTAGATTGAGAAGTAGCAGGCCACAGTAGGGTACTCGTTCCATGATTTTGGCACCAGTTGCTCCACCACTCGCCCAGCCAGCTAGAGGCGAGCTTCAGGTAGCCCGAGGTTATGGTCAGGCTGTTAGAGGTGGAAGCCAACTAGTTAGAGGCCGTCTGAGAGGCAGATGTCATATTAGTGGAGCACAAGCCCATTGCTACGCATTCCCAGCTAGACCTGAGGTAGAGTCGTCTGATGTGGTCATCACAAGTATTGTTCCAATTTTCTATAGAGATGCATCAGTTATATTTGATCCGGGTTCCACTTATTTGTATGTGTCGTCCTATTTTGCCTTATATTTGGACATGTATCGTGATTCTTTGAGTGGCCCTGTTTAAGTATTTACACCTGTTGGGGATTCTATTGTGGTAAATCGTGTCTATCGCTCATGTGAGGTCTCTATCGGGGGTTATGAGACTAGGTTAGACCTTCTGTGACTTGATATGGTAGATTTTGATGTGATCCTGGAAATGGATTGGTTGTCGCCATATCACTTTATCCTAGATTGTCACGCCAAGACTGTGACATTATCCATGCCGGGGTCGTCTCAATTGGAGTGAAGAGGGACACTTGATCATTCCACTAGTAGGGTTATTTCAAATGTGAAGGCTCAGCATATGGTTGAGAAGGGGTGTTTGGCGTATTTGGCCTATATCTATGATTCTAGTGTGGAGGTTCCTTCCATGGATTTGGTTTCGGTTGTTCATGAGTTCCCAGAGCTGTTTCCTAAAGACTTGTTGGGCATGCCACCAGACAGAGATATTGACTTTTGCATTCACTTGGTTCTGGTCACTTAGCCCATTTTAATTCCATCATACCGTATGGCCATAGTTGATTTGAAAGCATTGAAGGAACAATTGCAAGATTTACTAGGCAAGGGATTCATTAGACCTAATATCTCACCTTAGGGTGCACTGGTGTTGTTTGTGAAGAAGAAAGGCGGCTCTATAAGGATGTGTATTAACTGCAAGTAGGTTAACAAGGTTACTACCAAGAACAAGTATCCGTTACCGGGGATTGGTGACTTAATTGATTAGATTCAGGATACCAAGGTATTTTCAAAGATTTATTTGAGTTCGGGCTACCATCAAGTGAATATTAGGCTATAGGATATCCCTAAGACGGCTTTCGGACTCGGTATGGCCACCACAAGTTCTTAATGATGTCATTTGAATTGACTAATGCCCCAACAGGGTGTTCAAGACCTATCTAGATTCCTTCGTGATCGTCTTCATTGATGATATTTTGGTTTACTCTCGCAGTCGAGAGGAGCATGAGCAGCATCTTCAAATCGTACTAAACATTGAGGATCGTCAGTTATATGCCAAGTTTTCAAAGTGTGAGTTCTGGTTGGACTAGGTTGCCTTTTTGGTCCATGTTATATCTTCCCAGGACATTAAGGTGGATCCTAAGAAGATTGAGGCAGTTCAGAAATGGCCTAGACCTATTTCGGCTATAGAAATTCGGAGCTTCTTGGGTTTGGAGGGTTATTATCGCCAATTCGTAGAGTGGTTTTCATCTATATCATCCCCATTGACCAAGTTTACCCAGAAGGGTGCTCTTTTCAGATGGTCCAACGAGTGTGAGTTGAGATTTCAGAAGCTCAAGACTGCATTAACTACAGCCCCGATGTTGGTGTTGCCTAGAGGTTCAAGATCTTACACCATGTATTGTGATGCATCGCGTATTGGACTTGGTGCGTCATTGATACATGATAGTAGGGTGATTGCCTACGCGTCTCGACAGTTGAAGTTCACGAGAAACATTACCCCCTGCATGATTTAGAGTTGGCAGACATTGTTCACTTGCTAAATATTTGGAGGCACTATCTGTGCGGCATTTCATGTGAGGTCTATACCGACCATCGGAGTCTTCAGCACTTGCTAAAATAGAATGACCTTAATTTGCGGTAGCAAAATGGCTAGAGTTGTTGAAAGACTATTATATCACCATATTATATCATTCGGGGAAGGCCAATATTGTGGATGATGCATTGAGTAGGAAGGCTGAGAGCATGGAAAGTTTGGCATAGTTACCGATAGGGGAGAGGCCACTAGCCATGAATGTTCAGGTTTTGGACAATCAGTTTATGAGGTTGGATGTTTCTGAGCCTAGCCGTGTTCTTGCTTGTGTTGTGGTAGAGTCGTCATTGTTGGAGCGTATCAAGGCTTGCCAATTTGATGATCCTCACTTGTTGGTGTTGAAAGACACTATGCAGCGGGATGGTACTAAGGAGGTTGTGATTGGAGATGATGGTGTATTGCGGCGTCAAGGCCGGATTTGTGTTCCAAATGTTTATGGGTTGAAAAAGTTGATCCTTGAGGAGGCTCACAATTCGCGCTATTTCATTCACCCAGGTGTCTCAAAGATGTATCGTGACTTGAAAGCCCACTATTGGTGGAGGAGAATGAATAAAGATATTGTTGCTTATGTCCCTTGGTGTTTGAATTGTCAACAGGTGCAGTACGAGCATCAAAAACTCGGGTGGGTTGACTCAGAGATTAGAGATACTAGAGTGGAAGTGCATCACTATGGATTTCGAGGTAGGCTTACCACGGACCTTGAGGAAATATGATGCAGTCTGGGTGTTATAGACAGGTTGACTAAGTCTGCACACTTCGTTCCGGTGATGACTTCCTATTCTTCAGACTGGTTGGATCAGATTTACATTCGGGAGATTATTCGCATGCATTGCGTGTCCATTTCCATCATTTTTGGCCTAGGCACGCAGTTCACCTCACATTTTTGGAGAGCCGTGCAGCGTGAATTGGGCACGGGGGTCGAGCTGAGTACCGCGTTTCATCTTCATACCGATGGACAGTCTGAGCACACTATTCATATATTGGAGGATATGTTGCGGGCATCCTCTATGGATTTATGGGTCAGTGGGACCACTTCTTACCTCTAGCAGAGTTCGCCTACAATAACAGCTATCAGTCGAGCATCCAGATAGCTCTGTACGAGCCCTTATATGGGAGGCGATTTTGTTCGCTGATTGGTTGGTTGAGCCCGTAGAGACTAGATTGTTGGGTACTGATTTGGTTTGTGTTGTTATGGAAAAGGTTAAGGTGATTCAGGAATGACTTCATACAACTCAGTCTAGGCAGAAAAGTTATGCGGATTGGAAGGTTCGAGATGTGGCTTACATGGAGGGTGAGTAGGTTCTTCTCCGAGTGTCGCCTATAAGGGTGTGATGCGAATTGGGAAGAAGGGAAAGTTGACCTTGAGGTTTATTGGCCCATTCGAGATTTTGGAGAGAGTTGGGGAGGTTGATTATAGGCTTGCATTGCCTCCTAGACTAGCAGGGGTACATTCGATATTTTATATTTATATGCTTCGAAAGTACCATAAGGATAGATCATATGTTTTGGACTTCAGCACGATGCAGCTTGATGAAATTTGGCCTATGAGGAATAACCGGTGGCTATTTTAGACCGGTAGGTTCAAAAGTTGAGATCTAAGAGTTTTCCTTCTGTGAAAGTGCAATGTAGAGCTCAGTCGATTGAGGAGACTATGTGGTAGTCTGAGTCCGATATGCGGAGTAGATAGCCCCATATTTTTACTGTCCATGTACTTTTCTATGTCCATTCGAGGACAAACATATCTTTTAGATGTGGAGAATGTGATGACCCATAGGTCATTTTAAGAACTAGTCCTAATTTTTGTGTTCCGAGACCTCCCATAATTTATTTAATGTTTATTGGTTTACGTGCATAGTCAATGTCATTTTTCGAAAAGAATTTACGTAACAATTTGAAGAAAATGTGATTTTTGACTTTAAATGAGGTGAGAGTTGACCACGATCAATATTTTTGGTAAACAACCTTGGATCGTTATACAATTCTGATAGGTTCGTATAATAATTTTGGACTTGTATGCTCGTTTGGTTGGGGTCCAGGGTGATCCGAGAGCATTTTGGCACATTGCGTGAAAGATTATGAAAGTGAGTTATTTGATGTTATTTTGATTATTTGAGGTAGCGAGCAAGTTTGTATGATACCATTACACTTGTTTGTATGTTCGATTTGGAGCCCGAGGGGCTCGGGTAAGTTTCGGAGGCATTATAGATTGATTCGGAATAGCTGGTGTGGTTCAGTTACTGGTGTTGAACTGCAGGTCTCGCATTTGCGAAGACCTGTTATCAAATACGAAATCCGCTTTTGCAAAGTCGAGCTCGCATTTGCAATAATGGGCTGGGTAGGGAAATCTTTGCATTTGCAAAGAAATATTCGCAATTGCGGATAGGTGTGTATTGCTTTTGCGATGCATTTGATGCTTTTGCGACTGGGAACTAGAATAGACAGGTTCGCAAATGTGAACCTTTTACTGCATATGCAATGGAAGGGGGCCTCGCAAATGCAATGTTTTTGTCGTATTTGTGACTTATGCAGGTTGGGGACACTGTTTGCATTTGCGACCAGTGTTTTGCATTTGTGACCAGTGTTTTGCATTTGCGATTGTCGCAATTGCATACAAGTGTTTGAAATTACGATACTTACAGTTGGGTAAAAGATGGGAAAGTCGAGAGTTATGTCATTTAACACTATTTTTCAATCCTAGACTCCATAAAGGCGATTGTTTGAGAGTTTTTTCTTTCCAACTTCATTGGTAAGCAACTTTAATTAGTTTTCAATCAATTTCAATTACTTTTCATGAATTTCTAAGTTTAAATCTATGAATTTCAAGGTAGAAATTCGAGATTTTGGGTAGAATTTAGGAATTTTATAAAATTGAGATTTAGACCTCAAATTGAAGTTGCATTTCGAAATAAATCACATAACCAGGAACATGAGTAAATGTGTAATCGAGATTTGGTCCGAATCTTAGATTTTGACCAAGCGAGCTCGAGGTTGAGTTTTATTGACTTTTTCAATTTAGCCAAAGATTGAACCTTTTTTTATTCGTTGGTAGTTTCTAAAGCTTACATTAGATTGTGTGATTGATAATTGGCTAGATTCGGTTGGTTTGAAGGCTTGTTCAAAAGGCAAGGCCGTGATTGATTGTTGATTTGGTTGCGGGAAGAGGTGTTTAACTTTAACTTGAGGGAATTAAGACTTGTTTGGTCTATTTATTAGGTGAACTATGTGTGGGGACGACATATATGCGAGGTAACGAGTATATATGCATTGTCATGGATAAAGCATGCGGGTGGGCTATTTAGCTTTATGTCGTTATTTATTCCATGCTATATCTCGTTACATACTTTGATTTCTACATGTACTTACTTGTTATTCATGCCTTATTTGCTATCTGTTTTTTAGTTATTACTTTTTTCGATTTATTCATTTCTCTCTCAACATCTGCTTACCCGCTATATGTTCCTACATGTATTAATTGTATATCTTCATTGTCTCATGTCTTTACTTGCCTTTATTATTTTTACATTACTTGTTGCACCTATTTATGTTGTAATCCGATTGTGTGAGTCCTTTATCTATTCTTGTATTATTGAATTGTCGAGGTTTGGGAATATGAGGTATTGGTTATTCTCTATTTGTACTGGTAGATCCTTGACGTTCTATACTCTTTA
>AWOL01S0533180.1:0-12485 GCA_000715115.1 Nicotiana otophora
GGACAAAAACAATGGGGGGGACAAGACGTGGGGGACAAAAATAATGGGGGGACAAGACATGGGAGACCGGTATGGTGGGGACACGCGCGGAAAGACGGAAGCGGAAAATATTCAAACACGGTAAAAAATTAGGTGCTCACACTCCCTATTATATTAAGAAGAGGTACATGATCTTACATTAATTCTAGTACTCTACTTGCTTCTATTCCCTCGACTTCATACTAAATTCCATACGTGTGTCAACAGAATTTGTTTTAGAAAAGAAGTCCAAAAATGTGACATTCGGTCAGTTGTACGAGGAAACTCAAAACTCTCAAACAAACAAGCACTTAACAGTTAAATCTAACGAAAGAAAGATGAAAAAATTATACTCATTTCTTCACTTCTCCCTACCATTTACAACAAACGAGAAAGGATAGAAAATCTTCCAAAAATTGAATGAAACAGTTACGATGAATATAAACAATGAAAAAACATGAACCACGAAATCATATTGACATTTGCATGTTAAATATAAATAAAAGAATCGAATTAGCAATAAATTGGTGTGTGGAGTTGAGATCAAAATATCCCATGGACTCGCATAATCCTCATCATCGGTTATGAGAAGTAACAATTCTTCTCAGCTTTTTGCTACTCTAATTCATGAATTTCCTACAGTTAGGAGCACCACATAGGCAGGGGACTTTAAGCTCATCACTTTGATCAGCCTCAAACCTGTAATCAAAGGTTAATTCATCCCCAGCTGAAACGTCCGTTTTCGCTATAAGAACAATCCGATCCTCTTCTTCTCCAAGACTCATGATTCTTGCGAAGCAATTTGGCATGCACGAGTGGTTGATTAATCTTGCTATGGTTCCTTTCATTGTGGCATCAATCACTACTTCTTCGTTTATCCTAAAGAAGCAACAGTCCTTCCCTTGTGACCTATAACGACGCTCTCTAAGGTCAGCAACGCTTCCCCTAATCCTCTCACCAACATACTCAGCAACCATTTCTCCTTCTTGAATCTCTCTCTTTGCAAAAAGACCCCATCCATGTATACCGGACTTTCCAAAACAAATCCGATGGTTTATAGTTCTATTCAAATGGTGTAATCTTTCTCTCAATGTTGGAAAATTCCTTTCTTCTTGAAATTGTTTTGAGCTTAAACTATGTATCAACTTTAACGAATGATGGTGTGGCCTCGTTAGCCTGTGAAGTATTGGCTCCGGTTTAACTTTCTTGTTCATTGATTGTCTAAAAACACGACATCTAGCTGCAGAGAAAGGATCTGGTTCATTAGTTTCAGTCGATGATGCCTCAGAAGGCATGAGTACTCTCAAACCTTTCAAGACCCGACCTCCATTTATTCCATGAAGCATATTCTGGTTCGAGTAAACTCCATTAGGAGTTCGCATGACCAAAACGTTATCCACACTTGGGGCTTTATGAGAAGCACAATAGGATAACCATTTAGTAGTTTGAGTTCCATTCTTTCCTGAGCAATGCATTTCCATGTAGTATCCAGCTCGAAAAGCACACATTGTATGATAAGATAGTGCGCATTTGCAACATTGTATGCAAGAACCATGAGTCTGCTTACATATACTGCATGTTTGATGAAAGGACTTTGGCGGAATCGCAAGAAGGCCTATAGCAGGTTCCATTTTCTCAACATTAACAAAAGCGATTTCTGGTCTAAACCAAGCACAAGTGACATGAACCCAAAAAGGATCAACATCAGTTGGTTTCAATGCACCCCCTTTAACAGGGCAGAGGCAACATTCTCTGTCAACTTGTGGAGTTTCACAAGCCCGGCAAACCCAAGAAGCAAAATCTCGAACCCCTTTAGCGCCATAACATTCTTGATGTACAGCTATCTGGCACCTATTGCATATAATAATCTTGTTGAAATCCCAATCTTCAATCCATCTACAAATAGCACAACGCTCCGAAGTCCACTTTGCATTAACTGGTTTGTACTTTTCTTGCAAGAGTGAAATCAGTTGCTGCCTATCTAATTTCAAAGGATTAAAACCATGCGTATTTTGATTTTCAACCCATTCACCAAGTGGTTGCATAGATATTTTTACCTTAATACTGGCCTTCCATTTTTTGGCTCTGGAACCAGCATGTTTTTCCCATTCACCAACTTTCTGCTTCTTTATGCTGCATGTACCACACTTGCACTGAACCATATGAAGTGCTGGGAAATAAATCCCTTCCATTCCATTGCAAATTACAGCTATATTCTCTTGCGGAAGAGATAACGAATTACTGATTTGTGGTGGATCAGATTTTGCTTTGCAGTCAGGGCATAACGAATTTTCGTTAAGATTACTGGAGATTTTCTTACATGCCGAGCAGCATATATTGATCTTCCTCAATTTAAATGAGTACTCAGGAAAAAGATGGGATCTTGGACTTGGTATACGGTCTTTACTTTCTGCTGAAAAAGGGTAAGCTTGAACCGGGGGCAGGAAATTTGGCAATTTGCTTTCTTTGACATTCAATTGAAAGCTAAAATCTCTGAATCCTCTACCGAAAACATCAAGGGTTTTCTGTTTCTTGGATGTAATAAACCAATTTTCCCTATCAATTTCTTCTTTGATCTCTTTATGGTTAGTTTTCCGTTTCACAGTCATCTCTCTTCTCTTTTTCATGCACATCGGATTGCACGTGGCGACTTATTCTCCCTTAACCCTGAATCACAAGAACTCGATCGCAATTTGAAGGAAATTATTGACATAAACAGAGCGATTGTAAATTAATCTTCGACTGTTTCTACAGTTTGCAGAGAGAATTTTGCTGGAAAAAAAAAGACCTAGATGGAAAATAAACGCCACGGGCATAATCATAAAGGAAGAGTTTAAGGAAGAGCATGTTCTATTCCTAGTTGTACAAGGATTTTCTCCTATTTATAGGTTTCCTTCTCGTCAATCGTCTTCTAATGTTTAGGTGGGTCCCTGGAAACGGGCACAGTTTATGGGCTTGTACTGGGCCTAGCACCTCCATCAGACAAAATAGGCCCATTGGGTCATCATTCGACGGGGAAAGTGCACAGATAGCCATTCTCAGGGGCGCTATTTGGAGATTAACCAGTATTTATTTTGTCCTAAAATTTTATACTAAAAATCTTAACTTCAGGACAATTCAGGACCTTTTTGTCCTGAAAAATTGAACCGAAAAACTGAATTTCAGGATGCACTGACGAATTCCTAAATAACAACCCTTTAGAGTGGGTAGTTGGTGTCATTTCTACCGAACATTTTCCAGAAGAATTAACCCAATTAGCCGCTTATCTAATTCTTAAACTAAAAATACCTGATATATATATATATATATATATATATATATATTATATGTATAATTCATGTATAATATATGTATAACTATGTATAATCAATGTATAATCTACGTATACCGGCTAGAAAAAGTAAATACCGAATCTGGCCGGCTATTTCTGTAACAATCTCCCATTTCCATCCCAAAAGTATATCAGATCCTCTGGAATCAATAATGTTTATTTTTCCTTGAAGTTGTTTATGTTTGTCTTTAGAAGGTGTTAATGAAAATTTAATTGGACTTTCTTGCTTAATTTCTTAGAGTTTACTTTCTTTAGAGTTATAACTCATTTTTCTATTATAAAATAAAGAATTCAGAATGATTATTATTTATTGAATGGAACTCGACCAAAAATTCAGTATGATTATTATTTATTTTGTTGATCCTTTTGTAATGGAAAAGTATGTAGGGAGCTAAGTAGTCACTTACTTTTGCACGGCGTCAATTGTTTTTACTTTAAAATAGTTTTGTGATTATAAATGATTTTCAATATTTGGAAAAAATCGTCCAAAAAAAAAAAAACTACATCAAATAGCGAACAATGATTTTCAATATTTGGAAAAAATCGTCCAAAAAAGAAAACTACATCAAATAGCGAACAAATTTATGTTTATGAAGCTACGACTTTCACTCTTACTTTATATTATTGTTTCTTCCAAATGCTAATATTGTTATCAATCTATACTACTCATTTATATTAGAAAAACACTGCATCAATGTCCCACCTCCCACCTTCTACAACTTCATCATATGCTGTCGACCTCCATATCTAATCAATTATCTAAAAGTAATCTATAAAGTATTTTTTACCGTAAAATTTTGGACAAGTCATTGGTCACACCATATCCCAAAAATACTTTTTTGGAAAAAATGACAGCAATGGTTCGGTTGATTTCCTCATTTTCTTCACCATGTGGTAGACATACAGCTCTCATGCATAATCATGACATTGCATACAATTGATTCTCTCTCTGATGTAGAGTTATCACAGGTTAATTGCTCTTTACATGTAAACCCCACTAAAACAAATTATCTGAACACATCAAAAAGATTTACAAAGTAAAGAAGAAAAAAAAAGAAGAAAATATGATATGAATCGTGACTGAGCAAAGCAAATAGAAACTCTCAAACTAATGGTCTTTCTGATCTATCTGATGAACTCTTGCTAAGGTTAAACATGCATGTCCCTGTTGATATTTGCTTCTCTTTACATGGAGTTTTAACTGGTGACATGTTGTTCACATTCCAATATTTGCTACCACTTTTAATCTCTTCTCCATAAACCCAATTTTCCTTTTCTTTTTTCTCAAATCCACCAGTCTCTGAACATGAAATTGTAACCTTTCTCCAGTTGCACCAGATTCTTAACATCATATAAAGCAAAACCATGCATATGACTGTGGCAGTTAACACAATGGCAACAGTAATCCCTACAACACCAGCATTTGACAGCCGCTTTGTCTCCTGTCCCTTTAATTCAGAACAGGATAATAACGGTGGGCCACATAGCTTATTATTACCAATGAAAGAACTCAGTGGAAATCCTGAAAATGTGGAAGGAATTTGTCCCTGGAAATGATTATATGATAAATTGAGCCTATGCAAACTTGATAACTTTTCAAGTGATAGTGGGATTTTTCCTCGAAGTTGATTGAATGAAAGATTTAGTCTTTCTAACTTCACAAGATTTCCAAGTGATGAAGGAATTTCACCAGAGAGGTGATTTTTGCTCAGGTCTAATATCACTTGTAATTCGGATAGGGTGCCGATTTCAAAAGGTATTGAGCCACTCAGATTATTCTCAGAAAGCCTTAGCTCATAGAGCTTCTTGCATTGTTGAAGAGTTGAAGGAATGGAACCAGAAAGATTGTTACTTTGAAGATCCAGGACATTTAAACTTGTGAGATTTCCCAATTCTGGTGGTATGGTACCTGATAATTTATTGCTACTGAGAGAAAGTTTGAGCAATCTCGGACAGTTGCCTAGTTCTGCTGGAACTGTTCCAGTGAAATTGTTAAATGAAAGATCAAGCTCACCTAGACCTTCTATGCCTCCTAACCATGTGGGGATTTCCCCCGAAAATTGATTAGAGCTAAGGAGAAAATGACCAAGGTTTTTTAGGCCAGAAAAGGCAGGTACTAGATCTCCTGTCAAATTGTTGAACGACAAATCAAGGAACCTGAGATCCTCAAGTTGTCCAAATTCAGAAGGGAGTTCTCCAGTGAAAAAATTATTAGCAAGGCGAAGACGGGTTAGATTTTTCGACAAGGCTAGCTCAGATGGGATAGGACCAGAGAAGCTGTTGTTTGTTAAGTCAAGAACAGTCAAAGTATGTGAACCAGCTAGGGGAGAAATGCTTCCACTAAACTTATTATGAGAAAAGTTAATAACGCTGAAATTTTTTAAAAGGGAAAAAGATTCAGGTAATGGACCTTCAAAGGAATTGTTGTAAAGAGTAATCAGGTCCAGTTCTGAGAGAAATCTGAAAGTTGGTGGAATTGATCCTGAAAGTTTGTTATCAGCCAAAGCCAGTTTTTGAAGCTTCCTGCAGTAGCCTAAGCTTGGCGGGATTGGACCGGACAATTCATTCTGCCTCAGCTGAAGAATAACAAGATTCTTAAGCCTACCAATGGTAGTAGGAATAGAGCCAGAAAACTGATTACCAAAGAAATCAACGCTCGTTAAGCTGGAGCAGTTTGTCAACTCTATTGGTATACTTCCTGACAACTGGTTTTCATAGAGGTATAGTTCACTCAGCTTCTGAAGCTTTCCTATTTCAACTGGAATTCCTCCTTTGATCATGTTATGAAACAGGTACAAATCTTCCAGGTTAGTCAAGTTTCCTATTTCAGGCGGTATAGTTCCAGTAAAGCTGTTATTGTTGAGCAGGAGATCAGTGAGATTTTCTAGCCTGTCGATGTCTCGTGGCAGCATTCCTCCAAAGTTGTTACTGGAGAGATCCAGTTGTCGTAGGGACGTGCAATTTAGTAGCTCCAAGGGGAAGTTTCCGGATAACTTATTCTCAGCTAGAATAAGTAGGCTTAAGCTTGAACCGCGGAGACAGAAGTTACTCGGGATGCTTCCTGTTAAGAAGTTTCCAGAGAGAGCTAAAGTCTGAAGATTCTTCAGCTGAGTGTTGAGAAGGGATATGATTCCTGAAAGATTGTTGTTTGATAAATCTAATGTCTCAAGCTGAACCAGCTGGTTAAGCCCAAATGGGATTTCGCCCTCCAAATCATTGCCAAACAAGTTTAAGTACTTCAAATTGGAAAGATGTCTCAGCTCAACAGGAACTGAACCAGAAATGCTGTTGTTGGCCAGGTTCAGGATTTCGAGTGATTCAAGCTGGCCGATTGAGGCAGGAATCTGTCCCCTTATCCTGTTGTTTGATGCTGCAAAATTTTGAAGATTTTTGCAGCCGCCAATTGATTCTGGAATGGGGCCAGTAAGACTGTTTTGCTGCAAGTCAAGATTTTTCAAATGTTTTAGATTACCAATCTCATTTGGTATCTTTCCACTGAACTGGCAATAAGCAAGTGCCAAGATTCTCAGCTCAGAAAGTTTACCAATTTCTGGTATCACTTGGCCTGTCAACATATTGGCTCCAATTCTAAGAACTTGCAGCTTTCTGAAATTACCAATCTCTGCAGGAATATCACCAGTGAGAAAATTGGAGAAAAGAAGCAACTCCTCCAAGTTCCGAAGCTCTCCTAATTCAAGAGGGATTGTTCCATTAAGAAAATTGTCTGATAGATCAATCACTCGTAGAGAAGTGAGATGCGCGAATTCTGGAGATATTGAACCTTCTAGTCCTGAAGAAGAAAGATTCAGGCTCACAATATGAGATTGATCATTTGAACATGCCACTCCATTCCAGGTACATATGCTTGTTCCTTCAGACCAGTTTTCAAGAACTCCATATGGATCAACAAATTTCGACTTTATTCTCAAAAGCCAATAAGCATCAGATGGACCATCTGGAGAAGAAACAGCTAAAACAACACCAACTGTTGTCAAGAAAAGCAGTAGATGAGAAAGATGGAAGTTTCCCATGTCAATATTCGAGAATGGAAAACAATCTTGGAACTTAAACTGACAAATGCATGATTTATGAAAGAATTTGTGGAGTTGTTTTTAGCATAAAACTCATAATATTTGATAAGAGGATATGAGGAAAATTAGCAAGTGTTCTAAGTTGGCAAGGCAAAAGGAACTTGGAGTTTAAATAGTTTGATTGAAGTAGTCCTGCCTAATCATCTTTCCAATAAAGTTGATGACAATCAGCATGAAAAGTTTTCTTAGTTTAATAATAGTTGTTTAGTATTATTATAAGACTATTCCCTCTTTTCACTTTCCAAGTTCTAGGTAAAAGGTGTGATACTGTAACCTTTTCTTTCTTTTTGGTCTGAGGGTAATCATAGAATTATGGGGCATATGTTAGTAGCTTTTTAGATGATGAAATGTATGAAGATAAGATAGTGTGATGGCTACGTTGAAAAATACTTCAAAAAAGAACAAAAAAAGATATGGGAAGAGTCCCACTTGCCCCTTTAAAACAATCAAGAAAAAGTGGGCCTTTCTCTAGAAAAGTGGGCCTTTCTCTAGAGCTCTAACTTTGAGGCCTCTAAATCAAGTTGATGTATTTCTTGATCAAGATACAGAGAGAATGTTATGAAAATCCTTTGGAATCTATTGCAAAAGTTTCGATCAGGTTTGACTTTTGAAGAAATGTGCTTAAATAAGCTTCACCCTTTTGTCAACTTAAATTGGTGCAACTCCATTAGTATATAATTTGTGAAAAACCATCTAGCTTGCTCTTCTTTATCACCCTAGAATATTTAACAAGAATCCTGGAACTTCTCCATCAAAACAACAATTTTTTGGTTCTATTGTTTTCTCGGTCTTAGATTTCATTTATTGTACGATCAAACCTCTTTATAACAACCTTGTTTGCTCCAAAAAATTTTGGTTGCTATAGTGAAGTGCTGTTATAGAGAACATACATGTTAACATAGCATAAAGATTGGTTCCGAAGAAAACTTGGTCTTTATAGTGAAGTGTTGTTATAAAAAATGACTTTTGTAGAGAAGTCTGGTTGTATAGATTTAAAAGTAAAAAAATGTAATAAAATTCATGAATTTCTAGGAATAATGACATGTGAACATAACAAAAGTAAGACAATAAATTCTAAAGTGTAGAACAAAGACATGTTTAATTTGATATAACCTGGAGATGTTGAGAACCCACCTCACATGAGATTAAATCTAAGGTGAATCTTAATTACCTACCAAGAAATTGACTGCAATTTTACGAGGTAACTCTGGATAAAGAAATTAAAAATTTAACAATTCTAAAGTTTCTGAACCATTCATGACATATGGTACCTAGCCAAAAATTAAGGTAGCAGCGCTTTCAAGTTGTTGTATTAAACTCGAGCCTATCAATATTTTCATAATTTGGTATAATTCTGTGTCAACTTGTGATTGGAGATTTGCATGCAATTATTCTCATCCCTTTAACCAAATCTCACCTAATACCACATTTAAAATAACTAGAAAACAGAAGAGCAGAGCAACAACATTTGAATTATCTCAAAGAGGGAGCAGTTAGAATTTAATGCTTTAAAATTCAGAACAACCAAAATGACCATGTGAACTATTTTTGGTTGTATTAAGATCGAGAAATGTTCAGTTTTTTGTCCACCTGTGCCTATTTTAAGGCTTAAATGTGAAGAAAACATAATTTTATGAGGATTTATTCCTGCCAAAGAACAACCCAAACACACGAAGACAAATTCGTTAACTTTAAACAAGGGATCTGCTTTGACAATAACATGAATATCTACTAAGTTTTCAGGTTTGCTTATTGCTTGAGGAACCCTAGAGAGAACATTACTAGCTTTCATCAAGAAATTTACCGTACATTGTCCCATCAAAACTACTAAACAAACAAAATATTCACTTTGTAGATTATGTCACCCAAGTGTTTAATCAACTTTCATTTTCTCCACAGGCAATGCAAGTATTCAGGAAAAAAATGCACATTTTCAAGAAAAGACACATCCATATTGTATTCCGCTTAGCGATTGGATGGTTAACGTTAGGACACCCTATCTTAAGAAATAAAAAAGGGCGTGAACTTTTTATACATCATATGCCTACTTTATTTGACACATTTTCAATCGTTTTGGATTTTTTTAGACGGCGCTGGAATTGTTAGAGTCAATATTCCTTTTAGAAGGACAGAATCGAAATATAATTTCGAACAAGTAGGTATAACTGTTGAGTTATACGACGGTAGACTCAACGGCGTCAGTTATAATGATCATATAATCTTGTATCCAAAGTTTGCGGTACACTTCTCAGCATTACAGCAACCTAAGTTCCCTAGCCTCATAAAATAAAAGTAGCATTTTATTAGTCGATAAAGGGAGGGATCCAACCACCTTTGGACATTAGGGAAGTATGCTTTTAGTTATTTGTCTTTACCCAATTTGAGCATTTTGTCTAAGGTTCCACCTGAAGAAAAACAAATAGAATGAAACCATAACAGCACACCAACTCTAGAATTAAGAATGAATGAATGGATAATTGACATTGACTTCTTAAGACCATGGGTCACAAATAAAGGGATATAAATCCAACAGAGAAGGTGCACTCCATTGATTATTTTAATAGCAACTAGTCACTATATATATTATGGAGATAATAACAATTTAATTATTCTTTTTGTTGAAAATGGCAGACTTTTCTTCATGAAGAGAATGACAATTGTATTTATGATTCATTGACATTGGAGAGAATATCTAAAAATATTATGAAAAATATCAATCCACTATAGGGAAATAAATAAATTACGGCCAGGCAACGTCATGTGTTGAATTTTATGTTCTAAACCTTCTCCTCAATCAAGAAGTTGACTTCAACTTTGCGCTAGGGGCAGGGGTGGACCAAAGAAAGATACAAATTGATATTAACTTTTGTCCCATTTGATCTTTTGAAAACTAAATTAAAATCATCTTTAAACTTTTGGGGCGTAATAACTCCGTGGAAGAAGGGGAAAAGGGACCTTTGTAGCAAGAAAAAACACATTTCTCAACAGAAATTATTGGTAAAAACTTATTCGTGTTTACGTCAAATGAATGAATGCAAGACACGTATCTTTTATGTGTTCAATTATCAACTGTGGTCATAGTTAAATAACATGTATTAGCTTTTAACTGCTAAGCTTAAATTGTTTAAGTTGATGCAAATGTCGGGTGCGCTTTAAACTAAGACTTGTTAGGTATTATATAATCACCATGCCAATCTCTTAATGACTACATGGGTTTGACCAATCGCTAAAAGGTGCTACTAAAGACAATATTAGTTGAGCCCCTTAATTTAGTTTAGACATCATGACTTACTATGTGATTTCCAAGTTGACATTTTGGTATTAGTAAAGATTCCGTGAAGCTAATCCTAATTGCATGAATATATTGTCAAATTCTGTGGTTAATAGAGGAAGCTCATAACATTAACTACTTTTTGCTTGTTAACTTAACCAATAGAACGTCTCAGTTGTCGAGGAAAGAAAGGTTTCTACTCTTTTTCCTTTTTCCAACACGTAAAATTTCCTTGTTGAAAACGGAGTTTCTTTATTTTAAATTCCTATCTTATAAATATTAGTAAGAGAGCTGCTAAACTGCCACATTAATTTGCCCCAAATATGGTCACACTCGTAAAAAGACTTACCATAACCTTATTCAGTTTTGCAATGTCTCCCCCACATAATTTTCCCTCCAAAACACATTAATAAATACAGTAACTTATCTTTATTCCCAAAATACATCTAGCAACTAAAATTGATACATGTTTTCATACATATGAAGATGAAAAGTCTCTACATACCTTGTGTATTTTATATGTAAAGCAAATTATACGGTTTATTTAGTTAAAAAGCAATTATATACTTTACTTATTAAAAAATATATGATCTAAACATCAATAGCAGATCACATCAACAACAAAATAAACCTTTTATATTTTTCTCCTTAAGCTAAACATGAATTCAAACCAAGAAACATTAGTTTGTTTGAATTTAATATTTATTGCACCATACTCATTTTAATATAATACAAATAAAAATTAAAAATTATTTTAATAGAAACTTTTACTCTATTTCTCATATCCATTATGATTTTTCTTATTATATTTTAAAAAATAAAAATCTCATCTCAAATTCAAATAAGTCTTATCCTTTTATTTTTTAAATTGGGCCCCATTTTTTAAAAATTATTTTATGCTTTCGAACTTAAATTAATCGCTCTCAATTAAGATATTAATCATAAAAAAACTATTTTCTTATTTTTTTGAACACATTATATTCAATATTGTAACAATGTTCCTTCTATTATTTCGTTTCCCTATATGGCGTTTCAAAAATTAAAAAAAATGTGAAATGGAAGAAAACGAATCGCGTGGTTAGTGAATTACTATTAAAATAAGAATCTTATTTTTTGAAAGCTTAAAAAAAACAATTTACTATAAAAATGTGAAATGGAAGAAAACGAATCACGTGGTTAGTGAATAACTATTAAAATAAGAATCTTATTTTTTGAAAGCTTATTAAAACTATTTACTATAAAAATACGAGTCAATCATAATTGATTTTCACCATAAATTAAATTTGATCAAATCTTATTTTCTTAATTTTTCTTAGATTTTATCCTAAAAATGCCAAGTGATTCATTACGTCACTTCGCTTAATATCAATTCTGAGTACTCTCATTTTAATATAATATAAATATAAATATAAATTTTACCGAATTTATTTTAGTATACGGTACCTTCAATCATTAAAAAGAGGGTCAATTGCCTCAATCTTAGGAGTAAGCAACTGATTACATAACCTCCTAAGCTTATAATACTTCTCACATCGATTCATTAAAACGAATAGAGCATCAATTCAGATCATAAAAATTCATGTACCTTTTTTTAATTAAAAAAACATGTACATTAGTTACATGTTTATTGAACAAAATATTTATCTTCCTATTTTAATTTAAAAAAGTAAGAATTTTTTTCTATCTCTACATTCACTCAAATCTCATGGTTTCAATCCTTTTTTTAAAAAGTGTGTAGATTATATTGGAGATATTATTTGTATTGCAAGATATA
>AWOL01S0533181.1:0-14267 GCA_000715115.1 Nicotiana otophora
ACCTCTTGTATTGTATTGTTCATCCAATATCAATAACATATTTTCTCCCGTGCCTTCTCACAGGGATGACATGGGTATCTTTAAAATATAATAACAACCTAAAAAATTAAACACACCCATCATATCCCTCCCCAAATTTGACACTCCTACTTGAGCTCATGAGACAAAGTAACATAAAAATGCTGTAATTACATATAGGTTCCTGTGTATTGATATTTAATGATTAGAAAGTATCTAATTAAAAATCCATCCATCTTTTTCAGCAAAAATGATATTCAAGTGTATTTCATTTATACTTATAAATTTATCTAACCAGAAAATTGCTAAAAGATAAATGTTTTGAGATGACACAGACAATCTCAAAGTCGACATTTTGATGGCTATAAATCATCTCATTAGTATGACATATAAATTGTGACAGAGAGAGTAGTACATTACATATCCGATATTTGCCTCAGTTAAATTTGACTACATATAGAGAAACTTCAACAAACATGATGAGTTTAATGAATGTTTAAGAGACACTTGACATACACTTGTAACCCATAAGTGATCTTTCATTTATCTATACAATGTTACTTAGTTGCACATATAACACTTGCCATAAAAAGGTGGTAAGTAAACGACATACAAGTTTCTCAATTTTAAAAACTAGATACTCTCAGCAAGTTCGCTTTAATAAAACTAGCTTTCTAACATATCCATGTGAGCTTGGGGAAGTTCTTACACTTTTGTTGTCTTAAGGTTATGATGCTTCTTTTAATATGGACCAAAAATACAAATTTAAGCTTCTTAAAGATTGAATTGACAAACCTTGCAACGCGAGAAAAATATACTGCCAGGAGAAAGTTCAGGACCAAGGACAGCAACAATAGCATTTATAAGGCGTCCCACTGCCTGCTGCAGGTTAGTCGAACCAATCTCATTTGACAACAGAATATCCATGGCAAGGCTAAGTGTCGCCTGAAAGTAAAAGAAGATAGGAAACTTTAGAGTTAAACGAAGAGTTGAATTAGAACCTAGAGGTGCCAAACAAAAAACAATGATAAATCGCCTTTCTTGTTCAACATATCAGAAGGGTAACCTCTTGAAGCAATGTGAACATAAAAATGGTAACCAAAAAAATAAAAGTTACAACTTACAACATATCAGGTGGGGAAGCTTTTAAGGCCTAACGATTCAAGAAAATTCCTTAATCAATAATTTATCACGATCAGGCTTCAAAATGAAGAGCAATAAGGAAGGACAATTACCCACTTACAAAACACAAGATGACACAAACACCAAATGCTCTGGAGAACATATCAATAAAACAGTAGAGTAAACATTAGATGCGTTTCTGAACGAAGGTAGCCAAGTAAATCTTAACGGATTTATTAGCAAAGCACGTTTTGTTCTTAGCCTATGGTCTCTTCTTCACAACTGAATATCTTGACTTTTTCCACTAGATCCAACCAAATATGTTATCCGAACATGATAATTAGTTTCTTGATAAGTAACATGCTCAAGAGAGAGCCATAAACAGCTGGCTGAAGTTCGAGAGTTTCTATTATTTATCATCTATTCAAGAGATACTTCTGACCTCCGATAAACCAGAAAATAGTTAAACCCATCCTCTTCTTATCAAACACTTCCTATTTGAAAAGAATATCTTAAATTTGGTCAGCATGAGTAGATTCTACAAGATGTGATAAGAGAAACAGACAACTAAATCAAACGTTAGCCATGACAACCGAAGAATGTGATAAGAAAAACAGACACTAAATCAAATGTTAGCCATGATAATCAAAGAATGTGGATAACTGATGCTCTCAGAGACATTGAAGCATCATACTCAGAATATATGGATACCTGAACATGAGAAACATAGGACAATCCAGCAGCCTCCACAGTCAACAGTAGACCATGCAAAGACCAAATTTGTAAGGCAGTGTTTGAACTTTTAGCCAGAGAAGAAAGAGAATTAACAGTAGCAGGAACCAAACTTGACAATGCAATCCCTCCTGCGCTGCAAGAAGGTTTAACAGAATGAGGACTGCAGATAACTAACAAACAACAATTCAAACAGCATACTCAGACAAACCTCTTAGTGCAGAAAGATAACTATCTCGGTTTCATAAATAAACTTATATAGAATCTTTGGAAAAGACTTTCTTTCATAAGAAAGAAAGTACTTACTATCTTTGGGATCAGATACTACACATTTACTCAAGACTTTGGTGGATCGATTCAATTACATAAGTTACTTCCTAAGTATTTGCTCACATCATGAGATAAGTATTTCTTCCATCATTGACATAAGTAAACTGTTTTTTATTGTATCAGCTCAAAACCTCACTAATTGATCGGTGCTTACAAATTTTAGCTCCAAAATGCATTATAATTAGACAATCAGCTATTTTCATTAAACCTTTATTTACCTTAAATACTGCTTTGCACTTCAATTTGACAAGCTGCTCATGGACAAGCAGAATTGGTACATTTAAAGTTGAAACACATCGACATAATTACCAATACCAAAGATCTCTTCATTGGAGGGAAGGGGAGAAAGAAGTAAGTAATAGCACCACCAGATTGATCAAAGGTTGTGGAAGAAATTTTCATGTAAGAAAGAGTCGAGAGCGACAAGAACTGTCGTATAAAAGGAATTCATGCATGTGTTTAGTGAAATGATAAAGGTACACACTAAGTTTGCATCATTCAAGCTTACCTGCGATGAATGCAACCAAGTGATATAGCAACTGAACCAGCATAGTTTGAATCTACCGCTGAATTTATATCACCAAGGAGCACTCTTGTCTGCAATGACACGTACCAGTTAAAATGACAACGGAACATGGGTAATTGAGATTCTTACGGATTCAATGATACTAATTGTCGCATGACTCTACAAGATGCAACCCAGAAAGCTGTCCTAGAACCAGGAGGCTGTGAAAAGATTCAAATGGAACTAACCAATCTGGCAGTGAACACATCATTTCCTAGTCGAGCTAATAGGCCAAGACCTTCAGATGATGCTCTGCGTTGAGAAGCACAGATGTCACCCTCAGCCAGAATGCTCTGTCAAGGTAAACACCAAACGCTAAGAAAGACTGTAAAGGACAAAGAAAGGCAAGGGCACTAAAATATCAACAAAAAGATAGTGAAAACCTGAAAGATGGATTGTGCCAGACTAAGTACTTCCAATGGTAAGGGTTCAGGACGTAGAGCAAGCAAAGCCTGTGATGAAGGCAAGCACAAGAGAAGCAGATGTAAGGCATGTAAAATTCCGGACAAGCGAATAAAAAGTCTAAATTATTAGATCACCTTCAAGCCAGATAGCAGGCCCACACATATGTTTGTAACACTGGTTGCATGCCATGCTTGTTTCTTTCCAGCTCTCAGACACTGCTCAACCATTTCGAGGAGTGAGAGCATTCCACCAATATCCTGAGGGGAACAATGACAAACTAAGTTGCAAGCTATCAATGCCTCCATATCTGCACATAATTCTAACACAAAGCCAAGCCATCAACCATATTCACTTACCTCGGAAGCAAATATGTTGCCAAAGCAGAGGAGCTTCTGATTCACTAACATTTTGCTTGTAGTCTCCGGCTTCATGATCAGAAACATGTATTAGTAATGGATATCAAACAAGGGGAAAAAGTTGAATCCTCTTCATGGCTTCTGAAGTTATATGACGTCAAGCAAATTATATTTCTTTCATAGAAAGTCAACCTCTTCAGCGAAAGTTCTTTACCTGAGGAAAGCTCGGAAGCTCGTTATCCCATACACATGGTACTAGACCATCTTTTCCACCTTGAAATGAGCGAAGTTCATCCTCAAACAAATCCCTGGATGAACAATCAACAAGATAAATGACTAATTTCTATATTGGGTTATTAGTACCAAGTTAAAAGGAGACAATATTTGGTAATGATGTGCACATCATTAACCATAGCCAAGTCCATGGTTAAAAAAACAAAGTTACTCCCCTGGAAATTGCAAATAATCCACAGAAAGAAAGGAACAAGTTCCATGATTTTGGTGCTAAGTACCTGCCAGGGTTCCAAGGGCCAAGCCAAGCATCTCTTTTGTCTAACAGCATCCTCAAGCATGAACTTTCCTCACATTTCGAAGCTTCCCTGTCCCGAAAAGGAAAAAATAAGAATGACATCGCTCTTCCAAAAATGAAAAGAAAAAGAGGTGCCCTTGCAGAAAAAGAAAAGGAACGACTCTTGCCAGGGAAATACATATCTACGTCATAGCTGATGAGCTGGATCAAACATTCACCTATAAGGAGTTGCACATATCTGAATAAGACGGGCATGGTCTCTCCGATATGCAGTTGGATCTGAAATTGACTGATAGGCTATTAGTGTCTTGATGATAAATATCTCCGCTGCCTGTTTGACACTCATTTGGTCTTTGGCTGCCAACAGCAATATATATGACAGAGCCCTGTATTAACAATTTTCACAAACATAAGCAACATAAGAGAGCTCCACCAAACTTTCACAGAAAACGTACATCAGTCACATGTATCTATACCTACTAAGGTATAACAGAACTGGTTCAAGTAAGATCCCCTTGTTCACAGCACCAGAAGAGATAAAACTCTTTATAAATGCTGTCAATGCATCCACTGCAGCACACCATACGCTACAAATAAAATGAAAAGAGCTTCACAAAGTTATATATAGTCGCAGACTTCAGAAACCACATTAAAAGTTTTAGGAAACAAAATTGTACAGCAGCACAAAGAGCACAAGATTATATTTAGAGACATTTGCTTGAAGACACTTATAAAGTACAGAATGCTGCAATGGAACAAAAAAAGATAGATAAGTATAGAAATTATACTGATCATACCAGCACGTGGGCTATCTTGTTGATCGGTGAATGTGAAAGTCGGACTCAAGACCTTTATCAACTCGGATATACCATGTTCAATTATGTAAAACGCATCATCCAAAAGTTTAACTGGTTAAATAGGGAATACTTATTTATTATTTATTTAGGTTTGCGAAAGTAGATATTATATTTGTTGCTTTTCTTAAAAACAAGAGGATTCTTATCTGATGAAATTTGCTCTTTTTGCCTATGTTGTCCCTCAGTAAAATAGAATGAGAAAAAGGGAAGCCCGGCATTCACGCAAGGTCCAGGGATGGCCGCACCCCAGGGAATGTGATGTAGGCAGCCTACACTGATGATAACTCGAACCCATGACCTATAGGTCACACAGAGACAACTTTACCATTGCTTCAAGGCTCCCCTTTGTCCCTCGGTAAAATAGAGTAGTTGTATAATCTTCGTGAATTTCCTTTTGCAAATTTGTAACTCGAAAGAACGGGAAAGACTAATAGACGTGGAATGATTTGTCAAAGTGAAAATTTTTCATCCTAAAATAAGTAATAATCTAAAAACCCATTAAATTGGACAAAACCTAAACATGCATACTTTCATCTGACTTGCTTACAAAATTCAGATTACTTTGATGCTATTCAAGTTACATTCTTTTCAATCAGTGTGGTCCTTCCATCGGAATAAGTATTTGGTAGATTCTGCTACTGTATCGCCAATGCAAATAGGAGGAACAACTTCATAAGAAGGAATTATTCAACATTACCATCCCTCTACGAGAAAAAATGAGGAATGGAAACCCAACTTTAAAGGCAGCACATTTCAGAAAATCAGCCAGAATGAGAGGAATGCGCTTGACTAGTCTTTCGAGGAGGATGAAGTGGAGCAAGCAGAGAGAAACCATAGTACCATACAGGGACAAGTCACCGGCCTGTTAACAGCTTCAGTTCTGCCTTTTTCCATCATTGCTGGGTGGTGGTGATGAAAGATGTTAGGGAACGTTTGGAGTATTTTTACGATACTTGCTGTTTTGAGAAGAGCTTTCACTCCTCATTCATTGTTTAATCCTGAAGAAGGGGGAGCGCGCTGGACACTAGGAATAACGACACTAGCCTACTAGGCAAAATTACCACCAAAAGTACTTGTAAACAGATTGAAGGCGTCACGGACAAACTCATCTCCACACCAGAAAATACATTTGTGGGAAGGAGACAGATTTGAAACGCTACTCTGATTGCAAATGAGTCAGTAGATTACAGATCAAGGAGCAAACTTCAGGAAGTTAGGTGCAAGCTGGACACCGAAAAGGATTATGTATGTCAAGTAGAATTTCCTGCTCTATCTTTTATAGAATGAAATGCTGGACAAGTCGAGGAAATGGATTTACTAATATATCTCTAAATTAAGTTCTCCACATGGTGAATAGCACTCCACTTTGGTTCTTTGCCAGTGGCAGGAGCTTAAGACAAAGAGCCTGTTATCTTCAATAATGTTCTTAATGGTGATGAAAGCATTAAGCAAGCTATTCGAGCAAACCATCTGGGGAGGATAGTTTGCAGGTTTAAGATAGGGGGTTCGTCAAGTAAGAAGAAGTGTATCACATCCGGTGTCGTCAAAGGCACGCTTAAGCCCTGAAGCGAGGCTCAAAACAGGTTGAGCGCTTCGCCTCGCTTTGTGGGCGCTTTAGTATCGCATCAAGGCTCTTAGGCCTACTTTTACTTGCCAATGAGTGTAATCCTGAAAAGGCATCATTAAACAATTGATATTTCACTTTATCGTAAATTTTTTCCAATTTCTTTGTCCATATATTTGTTATTCATGCTTATAATTAATAGTCTTAGACTACATATACATATTTTTACTTTTTCTCCGGTTGCGCCTTTTTTCATTAAAGCCCACGTTGTATTTGCGCTTTGCGCTTAAAGCCCCGACAAACCTTAGAGCTTTTTTGTGCTTTTCGCCTTTGATAACACTGATCACATCTGTTGTTTGGAGACTTACATGTTGATCATATGTGACCAAAGTGAAACAGATTCAAACGTTTTTCAGGACTTTGATCTGGCTCGAGAAATGTCTGGCCTCCAGCTGGCTCCAGAAGAAGATGAGGAAGTCAGAGCTCTTACCGGTTGGAGAGGTGATCATCAATGCATCAGCAGTGAGAGGGTTGTAAGATTTGTAAATTACATACAAGATAACTGATTTTCAGGACTTTGATGAGTTGATCTGGCTTGAGAAATGTCTGGCCTCCAGATGAAGATGAGGAACTCAGAGCTCTTACCGGTTGGAGACGTGAACACCAATGCATTGGCAAGTGAGAGGGTTGTAAGTTTTGTAAATTACCTACAAGATATACCTGAATCTTCACACTAGGAGGAAATACAAGGAAGTGGAACTCTAGGAACCGGGGATGCAAATATTTGAAGAGTAGATTAGAGAGGTGGAAGAGATGGTATCTCCCAATAGGGAAAGGAAGTCACTTTTATAAAGGCAACGCTTTCAAGCATTCTCATACTGGAGAAACTAATGAGAAGTAACCTATGGGATAATGCAAATGCAAGAAAAGAAAATTTTCCACGTGAATTGGAATAGGACAACACCTATTGAGCTTGGGGGCCTAGATATATACAGAGACCTGAGATATTTCACGGAGCTTTGAGGGGAATGGCTTCGAATATATGCAATGGAGGAGAAGCTGTTTGGAGGAAGGTGATTACAAGAAAATATGGTGATGATCAATTTGGTTCACTATGATGTACAATTACCATATTAGACCAGTAAATAGAAAGGGATCATGATAGGGAAAATGAACTTCTGACTTTATTTGTTTGTTCATTGGTTGAAACCATTAGAAGATACAATTTTGGCTCGATGTTGTACAGAGATAACACGATGAAAAAAGACTTTCCCTGCTTGTTCTAATTGGTCACAAACAAGAGAAGGGCAAGTCTCGAAGCCTGAAAGGAAACAAACTTCATAAGACATCTCCTTTAGAAGATCTCTGTAGAACTGGGAGTTTTATGAGGTAGAATCGTTCCTATTGAGTCTATACAACTTTACATACTTTGGCGGAATAGATAGTATCATCTGGAAAGGTTCTTCACAATATAATTCTCAATCAAGTCCTGTAAGAGATATTCAGGGACGGAGAACCGAGCCCCACATAGAAGGCTATATGGAGTTACAGACTACAGGCACTGGCTAGTGCAACAGAAAAATTAGAAAGACCCCAGACGAATTTCCTATGGATGCTGCAGATTATGTCAGAAAGTTTATACAGTGAGTAAGAGGGTCATCCCATCTCCGAAAAGAAGGTGGTGTTTCAGGAGGGAAAGACCTTAGAGTGTTCAACAAAGGTTTGCTAGAGAAATAGCTATGGAAGTTATGAGTTGAGGAGCAGGCTCTATGGAGTGGTAACAGAAAAGTATGGCACAATCGATGGCTGTTAGAGGATTAGAAATTTCTTACTACTGTTTGAGTGCGGACTATAGAGGAGCATTATGAAGGACTGTGAAGACTTCGGCGTCCATAATACATTCATGGGGATGGAAGAAGGATCAACTTTTGCATCCACAAATGGTGAGGTGAAAACATGTCGAAGCTTGTTTTCCCTAAAATAGACAGAGTATAAACCCAGAGAGTGATAACAGCCCAATAGATACATTGGGTGCAAGAGAGGGGAGATACTTTGGGATCTGAAGTTTAGAAGGAATCACTAAGACATGGTCGCTTTCCAAGACTTGGTGGAGTTACTCTAAAAGCAGAGAATACTACTTCTGCACAAGATTCGTGAAGGTGGGGAAAGAGGAGAGATAGGTTGTTCACAGTTAAATCATACTAGAAATTGTTGCTGAGGGAGTAGATGGTTTTCTGTACGCCGCCAGAAAAGGTGTAATTTTTTGGTCGGCAGCAAGCGATAGGGATAGAGGAGAGAGTAAGAAGAAGTAACATTAACATAGAGGGGCTACACTTTTAGCTGTTTGGAATGTCCCAACAAAGCATGACAATAAATTTCTCATAATGATCGTATCCATCCATCTTATGTGGTTTAGAGTTGGGATACTGGCTTATCCAAAATGTAGGTGATCTAGGCTGACTAAAATGATATTGAACAGTAGGTACACAGACAAAGCCACCATGTCATTACCAATATCTAATTTTCCTAAAATTCTACCAAACGACAAATAAAACATTCTTAGTTGTGTAAAATTTAACATATCTAACCAGGCTTATTTAATTTTTCCTCAAATCATAATAAATAATTTTCTATAAATTTAACATATCTAACCTTATGTTAGATTGGAGATCTTCTGTTTCACTGATATGGCGTTCTGGATTTCCATGGAATGCGGAAGCCCATAAAGAAAGAATATCAAAAACTTGATCCTCAAGTTCCTGCATCTCCAATGAAATAGCACCATGAAAAACAAAAGTGGAGAAGTTATATCAACAAAACCACTAACTGTACCTCTTTCGGCATGCATGCAAGCAGTGAGGATAAGAGCATCCATCCAGCCTCCTTTTCAACGGCTGCTGCCATAGGATTCCGACTTGATTCCATTATCATTTTCTTAGACAGTTCAACTACTGATCTGGGCAAACTGCATAAGATCCCCAAGATAAAAATAAGAAAAAAATAAAGAAAAGCATGAGGACATGAATAAAAGAATACATGATACTGCTAACAACCATAAAAAATGCCTTCGACTGGAAAGAAAAGGAGGCTGAGATAATAGCTCTAGCAACAGAGATGATAATAAAATCAAGTAAAAGAACTACAGAATCCTGTCGAACTGCTTTCAGTTTGTTTTTTTTTTTTTTGATGGGTAAATCTGTTTTGAGATATTATCTTTGAGTCATGTTACTTCAGATGCCTAACACCAGAAGGACAGAAACAGGTTACCCATAGAGAAATAGATTTCAGAAAGAAAAATGCAGCAAAGAAAATAATCAAAGAGGAAATATATAGCATATTAACATTGTGACGCGAGACAACCATGAAAATGATATAACAGTTGCCCGTGATTTTTCAGATCAATATGCATGCCTGAACAAAGTAAAATCTACGTATCTCAAATTTCAAAGACAGCTGGATCAGATACAGATTGAAAACGACGATCTTCAACTACACGATGCCGAAAAGTATGCTTAGCAGGATCTGCTAAAATATTCCACTAATTAGCGGAGATCCTGAACTTCAAAGTTTAGGATATATTTCCAATAACATCTTCAGAAATGTTCTATACTATCCCATAATATTCCACTAATTAAAGGAGATTCCGAACTTCAAAGTTTAAAAAGCAAGGCCTGACTAGTTGTTCATGAAAGAATGATCTACGAAAAGTAACGCAATTTCTACAGCTAGCCTATTCCAATTTCATAGAGATATGCTTCCAATAACATCTTCAGAGATGTTCTATTCTATCCCAAAGTATTCCACTAATTAGCGGAGTCTGAACTTCAAAACTTCAAATACAAGGCCTGACTAGCTGTCCATGCAAAACTAATCTACGCAAAAAAACAAAATTTCTACAGTTAGCCTATTCCGATTTCAGATTCATATTGGAGAGGTACATTAAACAAACAGCAAGTGAAAGAGCCATGGAGGAAAATCCAAATTTAACGCTCCAATCAGAATCAACACATAGAGAATCAGCATAGCAGGTGAACAAATATTTAATCTTCTCAGTTTTTAAGTGAATTTAAAGCTTTCTAGGAATTAAGGGAAAATAAAATTTTCCGAGCCGCCTATAAATCAGATGCTCGTATTACAAGGACGAGACTAAGGTAGATATGATAATAAGTAAGAAAGCAAAGTCAAAACGTGCAGAGATTTTGCAAACTCAAGAAATATGAATAACTAAAACTAACTAACAGTCATCACAAGCATGGAACTTTAGACAGTTATGCATTCTTTTGGGGAGAAAGAAAAGGTTACACATAAATGGAGGAAGCCATTACCGAGATGGATAACCAAGAGGTAAGCTTGGTGAAATAGACACCAAAGCTGCCAAAACCGCAGCCTGACCATCTAGACACTCCAGTTCATACTTTAGATTAGTTCCCTGTAAATCAAACAGAAAATGAAATCATTAAACCAAGGGCAAAGAGAACATGATTTTCAAGATCAAATATAATTTTCTTTCTGTTTAATTTTTGGAGCACACAAGACATTGACTTGTATAGCTGATTGGGTAGGCGCTACTCAAGCCTGTGGGATTTTTTTGGTTTTTTTACACCTCTCGAACAGGGGGAAACCCTTCTTTAAATCAATTAATTAGAAGAAGGATGACGTAATTTCTCAAAGTACTAACCCAGTAATACATAGCCAACGTCTAAAGTACAGGTATGCCTACAGATCTGAAGGCTAAAATACTGCAAAAAGATATACAACAGCAAAAGAAAGTGTTGTCAATCCTTGAAGACAAGGACAAGATAACAGTATCCTACCAAAAAGCTGAAAGGACATAGTGAGTTTGCCAGAGAAGAAAAACCAACTCAATAGAAACACATCTTGAGGAATTCTGAATCAAGGTCTTCTTGAAAAACAAATTTTTGGGTGGAAATATTCTCTCCTTTTCATTTATATATGAAGTTATTTGAATGGAAATGGAGTTTAAAATGCTAAATTGACTTGCGTATTATATTAGAGGGATGGAAGAAAACACTAAAGCAATGGTTGAAAAGATTGCTTGATTGAGAAAATATCACCGTCAAAGTACAAAATTCAAATAGTTAAATGAATCTGAACATGAAAGTTGTAAAAGTTTACATAAAATAATACTACTAATGGAATAGTGTCAAACATGTAGGAACATCCCAAATAAAAACAATGTCATAAAGCACAGGATGTATAAGCGAAAGCACGATAATGAATAGGTGAATCAAGAGTTCATTGTTAAGTAAAAGAGACAATCCAACCTAAGTTCCATTTCCAGAAAATTGGAGACCACTGTCTTTAAATCTAGTTATGTGGTTAGTTGATTTGTTTATGGTCCATAATAACAGTTTGACAAGACAAACATGACCTATTTCCACCAAGGGATGCAGTTTGGAACAATTAGATAAAAATGTTGAACAGGAAACATCATGATGAACCAAGCTGATAGAGCCAGGACAAAACTAGAAAAATGAGCACCAAGTATCTATCTTGGCTTTACCTTTTCAAATGAAATATTTTCTCTCACTGCTCCAAGCATCGTTATTGCATAAGAAATCAAACCACCAATACATGTAGGATCAACCTCAGCTAACGCGCGCAAGGTCAAAGCGGCCTCAATGCGCACCTAACAAAGCAACAGTGAAGGAGTCAGAAGCCAATGAGTAGCTAGACAACCCATGAAATCAAGCAAATGATGAATTCAGTAAAAGGCCTTGGGTGTTCCAATTTAAAAGTATATAAACATATTATTACGAGACCAAAAGCATAAACAGGATTTCTTTCCTTCCTTCACAACTGTTAAGAAAATGTTTGTGGTCCTAACTCAACCCCAAAGCTAGCTCATGAGATGTGTCAAGAATATTATAAATAATATTGTGTATCAATTATGATCAGTGAGAACTAATTAGATTGATACTTCCCCAATAATTAGTTAGTTTATGGTCTTCCTTACTATTTTAGATCTTATACACTTCAGTATTTGAACTCACTAGCTTGAGGGAATAATCAAGCTGTATTTTCTCCTCTTTGCTTCATTCTTCACATGGTACAGAGGCAGACTCATCCTATTCTTGGTTTACCCAGTGTTGACTGTTGCTCCCATGCTATAATGTCCAAGCATCAGATGTCCAGTCGTAGGCGTGCTTGGGCATTAAGTGTCACACGTTGATTGGTGAAATAAGTTGTCTCCTCATATGGGCTTGGAAATTCCTCACCTCATGAGTTAGCATTTGAGGTTGAGTTAGGCACAAGGTCCAGTTTCTTTACAAGATGAGGATTGCTCAAGACCATATGAGGAGGCAACCCATTCTCCCAACCAATGTGGGACACTTAACCTCTCCTCACCCGTACGCCTAGGATTGGATATCTGGAGCACAACCAGAGAGAATAAGACGATTCGGAGCACCAACCCCCTGGTGCTTTATGGGTCCTTTGGAAGGAGAGGTGTTCTCAAGGAAATGCTAACAACTGTATATAAGTTAAAGAGCAAATGTTTGCAAATTAGACATGACCCCAACCTCAGGGATGTATATAAAAGTAGACATTTTCCATGAGCAACTCCACATAAAAATAGGGATAGCACATCTCTCTCTCTTTTTTTCTTATTTTGATAATCGAGAATCCTCGGGGGCCAGCTGCCACAAGGTTCGAAAATCAGTGGATAATGAGCCCATTCCTCTAGCCTTTCCACTTAAATATAAAGTTAATTTGTCCAAGGCAGAGTTCGAACTTGTGACGTGCGTCTAACCACCCATCACACGTTGCGCTCTTATCACTGAATTAAAGTTCTGGAAGCAATAAAATTCTTAAGGATAGCCATCTTTTTGTTTTTCCCAACATTATCATAGTGCTGGTTTTTCCCGACCAATAAGAATTTTCTTATTCATCATAAAAATCACTTACTCTTATTTAATACCAAGATAGAAACAAGAGTGACTTCTGCAGAAATTAAAATAAATTACAAACTTTGCTAGACACGACAGGCTGATGGAACCTGATTTATAGATTTTCTTTAAGTATTCGTCTTTGATAACTCAAGTCTAGGAACATGTGAATATCTACTCCCGCATTCAATGAAGCCACATACGAACATAAGTAGAAGCTTACCAATGGTGCATGATGTGAAACTGCAGCAACAACTGTATTATCAAGAACTTCCTTAAACTCAGCCGGAACCTGCATAATGTCATACCAATTACTAACCAAACACTGGCTCTACAAAGCAATCAAAACGACTTATCACAAACCAAACTACCGTATGTAGGGGCAAACATGAATTTCAATTAATTAGTCAAGCAATCAGCTCAAATCAATTCATCCTAGAAACAGATAACAAGAAACCCAAAGACCCATCAGCTCCCTGCTTCCACCCTGTAGGAGTATATTTGCTGAATATCAGCCAAGCCAAACCAGGTAATATAGCATAGCTGGAAGACTCGTGCTCAAAAAATTTTGATTATCGAGCACAGGTTAATCAGTAAAAACGATTAGATTCTCACTCTCACATAGCAAAATTAAGTCCACATGACACTGCACTTGTAGATGATTGGATGGAGTTTGTAGAAAAAACTTTTCTTTGTAGAGATAGTGTTCCACTTGTAAACATGATTTCCCATTTTCTGGCAATAAAATGTCTAATTACTTATCAGAAAAGAATGGTCCCATGAGTGAAAAATTGTGGGCATAAAGGTACAAGTTTCCAATTGTGAGAAGGTACGGGAGAAAATATGTTATTGATATTGGATGATAAATACAATACAAGAGG
>AWOL01S0929593.1:0-10770 GCA_000715115.1 Nicotiana otophora
ATAAAGCTGCTATAAACAGTGAGTCTCATTTGAGATATTGATGCAACAAAAAGTACTTCAGAAGGCTTCTAATTAACGCGAAAATGCATGAGCATGGCCTTCAGAAGGAAGTTATGGAGGTCATTCAGATAGTCATAACACAGCTTGCAACTCAAAACACGTATGTTAGATTTTGTATTTGCCAAGTAAATTGTCATGCTAATTGTTTCCTGCTACATTTGCACCGGTAGTACTTGCTTTCTGGTCCTGTGAATCAAAGTTAACTGCGTGCAGAGACTTAGAGTGTCATGAGACTTCGTTATACTTTCTTTTGCTTTCTGTTTGTGCTCAGGTGAAGATGTTTTCATGTGATATTAAGTCTTGAACACTCTGTGCTGCATTTTTCAAAGAATTGATGAAGCTCTTGCTCCAACCCCCTTCCATTTGTCTGAAGAAATTTCCTCACATGTTATTTAACACTTGCATTCGCCTAACATTAGTCTCCACATCTACCTAGATTTTAGGTAATTTTCCTCATTGATATTGTCACTCATTATCTATCGAAGAAACAAACATCAAAATCTAAACCTATTATCATGACTTCTTAGCCTATGCAACCATTCTATCCATTGACAGGTAAAACGAGAGGAGCTATTGCAGTTTGCAGAAAGTGCCATCACAGGGTTGAAAATTAACGCAGATCTCGGAAGGTATTACTTCTTATAACACCTGAAATTCTTTGACATCTGTATATAAGTGAACCCCAGGGTTGGAGCCAAATTATTTTGAAGTGGAATTTCTCCCTTGTTTCCAGAGCTTTGGCTGATTGAGCTTAGTTTTCTTTTTCTTTGGTCGATGAGTAACTGCATCTTATTATTTTTATGATCAGTATGCGCGCAAGCTGGCCCGGCCACCACCATCATCCAAAAAAAGTCGAAAGATGGGAAAGCTCTTGCTAACTAATTTCTTTAGGATGGAAAGAAAATGATAATGTATTTAAACATGACGGTGTCTCATTTCCTTTCGATTCCTTAAGATTCCTTTGGTGTCAATGAAATGATAGTTATAGAGCTTTCAAGAGTGAAAAATGGAACATACAATATTAAAAGGCATTTCATTTTTGTTTCTATTTTTTGCCGTAACAGGAAATTTTTGGTGTTCTTTTATTAAGATACATTATACAGAGGTAGTCCAGCCCTTGAAACATAACCAGGGAATCATTTGAGGCTTTTGTGATCTTAAATTTGTTTATGATTCTATTCTGTCTTAGACATGCCATATATGTAAAAGTCCAGCTCATTTCAATAACCTTTTTTTATCAAGCAAAGAATTCATTTTGACTATTTTAAACCAATTCGATTGGTGATTAATGATAGTAAAATACAGGTCATAAGTTAGATATTCTGCCATTTTTAAAAACTTTTTGTGTTACACAGGGGGAGGGGATGCTACTTGTGATGTTCGAACCTTCCACCTACTTTTGAAGGTGAAGGAGCTCACAAGTGAGCTACCTCTCAACCCCTTGATATTGTGCAATTGATCTCTGCTTTCGGTATTTAGTTTTTTTGGTTGTGATAAGTGCTTTCCACCTGCAGAATTGATGCTGAAGTCTCCACATTGAATAAACAACTTGAAGAAATAAAAACGGTAAAGGATGCAAGTGAGGGTCATGAAACAATTTCCAAGGAGACTGCTGCTTCATTAGAGGTGAACCTGATTGGTGTTATGTTATTCCTTTTTGCTCTACCCACCTTATTTTATTAGACACAATCAATCTGGCGTGGGGGCTAAGAAGTTAACTCAAATGCATGTTATGTTAGCAGTAGAATAAAGAAATTATTTGGTGGTTAAAGTTGGATTGATCAAGTAATTAAACATCATGATTTAGCCTTATATTGTTAAATGAGTTTAGATGAAAGTTTTATGAAATATTGTTACTTGAATTGAGTGTGTCAAAAACACTTTGAGATGTCCCAGAATGGAATGTGTTGTCGGGGAAGGAGTTGTTATACGTATGTATTTGATAAAATATAATTTGTTTATTTTGTAAAATGGAAATGCGCTCCATATAAGAGGAAAGCTATGGAATAATCAGGCATTCTTCTCCGTTCACTTCCAATTCACAAATCTGATCACTCATTCAGAATTTCCAAATATGGTCTGATCCTGTGTAATAAGATGGTAACATATGTTTCACATCAGTGAAGAAGCATACTTCACCATACTGGCTTGGCAGGTTATTTTCTTTCTGTAGGTTTTATTTAGAAGGAGAATTGTACATGCTTTTTTTTCTTTGTAGTGCTTTGTTATAGCAAGTGAAGAATTCTACATGAGGTTAATGCATGAGATTCATTTTCCTTGCATAAGCAATGGATTATAATAATTGGAAAATAAGTGTCTTAACTTACCACAAACAGTATTTCTCAGAGCCCTGTGATTTCACGGGTTTTGCTTATTGAAGGTGGATGCTGTGTTAGGGGATTTCATTAATCTAGAACATTATAAGAGACTAAAATGAATGAAATTTTCCTAGCACTGCATATGTTAGGCAAACCTACTTATCTTTTATAATTAGAAATTTATGAGATAGTTGATTGTGCCATTGCTATTTTTCCTATAGGCTCTGAAAGCGGCACTTGCTCATATTCGAGTCTGCTCCAGATTAGAAGGGCTTCTACTGAAGAAAAAAACTCTTAAATACGGGGACTCTCCAGAAGTTCATTCTCAAAAGGTATATCATCCCTTTGATCTGATTATGTTTTTGTTTTCTGTAACAAATGGTTCTCCCTTCTTGGAAGTGCATCATGCTTCTCTTCTGTTTCATATGTTGTCAGTCAAGCACCTTGGTAATATGTGATGTACATTCATGTTCTGAAAGTCTCTTGGGCTAATGCCGCAACAAGTGAGATTTTCTGCCTGCGAATGCTTTATACCTTGGGTTGTCTATCCAATATGTCGCGAAATATCTCTTCTTAAATTTTCTTTTTAAGTATTTGATTAGTACTTATATAGTATGTTTTATTCTCTAATTAGAATTCAATCACTTTGATAGATATTTAGCTTCTGTACATTTTTTATTTTTGAATCTTACAATTTTTAAGGTTTTTTCCCATCAATCCATATTTTTATGTACTTCTTAGTGCCTTGCCCTCTGATAGGTAAAACTCCCACCTTTGAGACACTTATTTATGCCAATGTAAAGATTCTTTTAAGCTTAGGCTTATTACCTACTTTTTTGTCGGGCATGCCATTGTTGGTTGAGTTTGCTTCAAAATTTCACTCATGAGTGATTTTGGTTTCATTAAAATCTTTCTTTCTATCAAATCATCAATTCCTCTAAAAAATAGGTACTTTGCATCTTCCACAAAGTTCAAGCAATATTTGACTATTTGCAGGTTGATAAGTTGAAACTCTTATCTGAATCTCTTGCTAGCTCCACCAACAAAGCTGAAAAGGAGATCTCAGATCACAGGTTGAAACTGCACATTTCAATTTCTATGTCTCGGCATTTTGAAAGTTGACAAAGCTGCAAATTGTTTGACTAGTCACTAACAAGGGAAAGACCTTGGCCTCATATATTTTCTTTGATTTAATCTTCATCTCCTGTATGTAGCATTGTGTTAGTACCCTGCCTCTAGAAAGAATCTGCACTCTTTTCGCTTCGATTCTTGGCTTGAGCTTGTTCATTTGTTATCAGAACTTACTTCGAGATATATGCCTGTAATTGATCTCATTCTTTATTTCCATGTTGCATGTCTTCCAAATCTCATACACCAAGAGATCATTTGGTGCAAACAAGATTAGGAGAATAGTACACATGTTACCGAGAGGACCACCTCTGAGGGGAAACTTGGCAACTCCAGTGACATGTTAGGTTCATCGGATTAGAGATGAACTGAAGGTTTTTGCAATGTAATATGCCATAAGTTGCCAAAAAACTCAAATTAAATAAATAATACTACCCTAGTCGCATTGCATTTGTTCGTTTAATGAAATACCAGACCTCGTTTTTAATAAAATAGGGCTGGGTCTGTTTTAAAACACAGAAGCGGTCGCTTCTTTGCATCGCATCGCTCCGCTTCTCGCTTTTTAGTGGGAAGCGGTCGCTTTTCTACACCTGAGTCAGCGTGCAGCTTCTCGCTTCGCTTCGCTTCTCGCTTAAAGCGAGGAAGCGAGCGCTTTTTTAAACACTGCATATGCTAGAGTTCTTTGAGAGTTGGTAGATCCATGAAGAAAATCTGGAAAATGATTCCTGCCTGTATATCTCGTCTGTCTGGATAGAAAGGAATCTAAGATGTTTTGATGGAATATCAACTCCTAATCACACTCTTTCCCCTTTAAACTCCCCTGACACTTCTTTTGGACTTTGTTAGCTCCTCATCTTTAGCTATGAACGGGCTAAGAGTTGAACCCTGGTGCAATCCCATCATAGCAGGGAAGTGTTCGAGTCTCTCCCACCGTCTTCACCCGAATCTTAGCTCTATTATATATGTCCTTGATCAACCTAGCGTAAGCCACATGAACAACTTTAGCTTACAAACATCTCCTTAGGACCTCCCTTGGGACTTTTGTCGTAGGCTTTCTCTAGGTCAGTGAATACCATATGCAGGTCCATCTTCCTCTCCCTATATTGTTCCACTAATCTCCTGAAGGTGAAGTAGTCGAACGCCCCGACATGAATCCGAATTGGTTCTCAGAAATAGATACACTCCTCCTCACCCTTGCTTCCACCACCCTCTCCCAAATTTTCATAGTGTGGCTTAGCAGCTTGATACCCCTATAGTTGTTTGCAATTTTGTATATCACCCTTGTTCTTGTACAATGTGATCATCATACTCCACCTCTATTCCCCGGGCATCTTTTTCGTCTTAAAAGTGACATTAAACAACCCAGTGAGCCACTCCAAACCTGCCATGCCCGCTCACTTCCAAAATTCCACTGGAATTTCGTCTGACCGAATCGCTCTTCCCTTGCTCATCTTACTCACAACCCTCTTGACTTCCACAATTTTAATATGCCTACAATACCCTAAGTCTCGGCAACTCTCAGAGTGCTCCAAATCACCCAGCACAATGTTCCTGTCCCCTTCTTCATTCAAGATTTTATGAAAGTATGTCTTCCTTCTTCGTCTAATATGTGCCGCTTCCGTCAAAACTCTACTTTCCTCGTCTTTGATGCACTTCACTTGGTTCAGGTCACTAGCCTTCCTTTCTCTCACCTTGCCCTTTCTTTGTCCCCAAATTCTTTATATGAAAGTCCAAACGCTGCAGTCTTAGCCGTCGTAACCGCTAACTTCGCCTTCTTCTTAGCCTTCTTATACCACTCCCTATTCGTCTTCTTCTCCTCCTCGTCTATGCTCTCCACTAACTTCAAATACGTCGCTTTTTTAGCTTCCCCTTTTTCTTGGACCTCTCCATTCCACCACTAGTCCCCTCTGTGACCACCACCGTAACCCTTCAAGACCCTAGTACCTCTCTAGCAGCTTCCCTAATGCACTTCGCTACTGTGGTCCACATACCACTCGCGTCCCCACTACTCCTCCAGGCCCCAATAACTAGCAGTTTCTCCCCACCAATAACATCATATATCCTGGGGTAATATCTGGCTCTAGGTTAAAAACAAGTATTTTGCTTTGCTCGGGTTGGAATTGAATTTAGGCTTTGATTATCCACTTCTATGATTAGTCTTGTATGCATTCAAGAACTGAAAGGTCCTCACCTTAACAAGGCTTGAAAGAAAGTTATTGCTTTTTGAGATGTTTCATGTGATATCTTACTAGATTATAACGCCTCTTTCCCAAAAATATTTTGTTTGGCTCAGAGATGTTAAAATTATTATGTCAATGTACTGGTCCTTGTTGAGAAAAGCATCGAAATTACTGGGGTTGTCATCCACCACGGAAGCTGGACCCTACCAATGTGTTGCATGGATTCTAAGTGATTAATAGAACGGTCAGGCTACCTGTACTTGACCTGATGAATTTAATTTGTTGGTGACCATGCAAAAGATGCTAGAGAATTAAAATTCTTTCTCTTTAATAATTGGGTTCTGATTTTCTTTACAAAATTGCAAGTGATTTGAGTGTCAAGTCAAAGTATCTCAGTGAGTAAATTTTCTATTATAATCATGTGTATTAAAGGGATTATCGGCATGAAATCTCTGATGATTTCATATAGAGTAATACCTTATTCCCTTCATCCAAAGATGGCTTGTGTTAAGTGTTTTATGCTGCTTCTTCTTGGAAAAATTGTCAATATATATCTAATATCTAGTTGTTTTACGGTCATTTCTTACTTTGGACAGAGTTCAGAAAGAGGAGGCACTAAAATTTCGTGTTGCCAAGACCGGTGAAGTTGGTGAAGTAGAGAAGGTAATGTGCTTACAGGACATTTCGTTGTAGTTGGAATGCTTCATATGTTCTAAGTGTACTTACATAAAAGAAATAAGTTTCCCATACTTCTCTTGGAATTTCCTGCCGTGGCTGAAGGTTTTCGATATGTAGTATAAGTTTCGAGAAGAGAATAAGAAGATGAACTACCCTGCGCACAACTAGCCCAGACACCATGGTTATAAAAAAAATGAAATACTCTCTGTACTCTGTCTGCTTAACTTTCATTCTTCTTTTATTATTTATTGTAATGTTTTTTTTGTGTATTTGACGTATTAAACTTGACAAGTTAGTGGAAGCAGTTTGAGTCTGCTTGGACTAAAAAAATTGAGTTTATGGTTCCTTTGCTTGTTTTTTCAGGAATTAGCAGCTGAGATTTCAGCTCTGGAGAAACAAAGGAATGAGATTGAAGCTCAACTAAAACAGGTACTCAGTTTTTTCATGGAAGACACCATCCGTGCTTTGTTTTTAAATATTATAATTATTTACCTATAAAAATAGAAAGAATCCTCCCTCATCCATACAGTAACATACATTTTGGATTTAAGATGAGTTATCTCAACGTATGCGCTACCTTTGACAATCTCTTTTCGTCATATGAATTGAAAGATGTATGAAGTTTTATACTTGTATTTTAAAGGAGAATATAGACACTACATTTAATTTAGTTTAATGTAGGCCAGAGACGGACGGACTTAATATGTTAGATGAAATAGTAACACTTTTAACAGTTCTCTAACACTTTTAAAGCCTTGAAGACAAGTGTGCTCATCTATTAATTTCAGTCAATGTGATACTTTGTGCTCTCCCTAACACAGCAGTAATTTTTTTAATGCTATGAGATTGAGCTAGTCAAAGAAAAACAATTCCTACAATTATATGTGGTTCAATTTGTCTTGATGATATGGGGCAGTACGACAGATAGGCAAGGTCTCGACAAGAAAAATACCATGTGAAGGAAAGCTTCTAACCTTTTGGCTTTTGAAATTCAGAAAATGTTAACTATACAAGGTTCCTTCCTTTTTTAACTTTACTATATCCATTATGGTTCACTGCAAATCTTCAATACCAAGCTGATTTTGATTCAAACTCCTTGATTTTATTAAGGAACTTTTATAATAGGATGCTATTTTAGGGTGAAACCCTGTTTTTATTGTCATGTTCCTTGACATCATCCCTCTCTATCTCTCTTATAAGTTGTAACAAGGAATATAATGATGAAATTGAAAATTTTCACCTTTCCGCTCCTATCATCTTAAGTGTTTCGACATAGTAGGCTTTGGTTAGTTTAAGAAGAGTAACATACCGTTCACAAAGACATTGAGGTTACTGTATGTAAAGGATTTGATATTTAGACAAAAAGTTGACTGAAAACAGTGGTGGTAGATGCTCACTGTATGTAGGTTTTGGTGGAACATAGCCGAAATACCAATGTGACTGCTGTGGATAAATGCAATACATAGTTTTTGAGGTTAAATAGTGATGCATTCTTCAATCAACTTTAATGTCTAACCACTTATATGATTATTGACTTGCACCACCTGTGCCTCCATGCAATGTTTTCCATTATATTTGTGACACCTCTTAAGTTGAGATAATATTAAAGGTATTGCTGGTCAGTTTTCACTAATTGAAAAGAGTTTGACATTGCTTTAGTTATTTTAAATTGTGCTAATTTCCCATGTCACAGTCCTGGCTAAACTGGGTTTCTTTTAGGTCAATATCTCCTTGGCAGCAGCTAGTGCGCGCCTTCAGAATGTCCGAGAAGAGAGGGACCAATTCTATGACGCTAATGATGAGATTGTTGCTCATTTAAAAACCAGAGTATGTCTTTTATTTTCTTTTTACAATCAATTCTTCTTTTGCTTAGCCTCTACCTCCAGTTCTTAAGCTGTATCCACCGATATGGATCTCCAATTGTTCTCTTTTACATTTGATCATGAGTTCTCTATATCCTTGTAGGAAGATGACCTATCAAAGTCCATTGGCTCATGTAGAGTGGAAGCAGATGTCCTTAGTTCATGGATCAAATTTTTGGAGGACGCTTGGGCTCTTCAGTCCTCCTTTACAGAGAACAAAGAGGAGGAGGCCAAGTATGTTACAGGATTTACCACATGATCTTTCTTCCAAATTTCTGAAAGAAAAAGAAAACTCTTAAAAGTACTACACCTAATATTATGGTTTGTTAAACCTTATCGTCAATGAATATTCTTGGAGCGTGCTTTATTTTGTAATTGTTGCTGCCTTGCATTCTTGTAGTGTTGAGTTGGAAAGGCATGAAGATTATTTTGTGAACTTGGTCTTGCAACTTCTCTCTGCTTATGAGGTACTAGTTTGAAAAATGATCATAGTCGCTTTGTCTATATATGCTCTTGGGATAACTCTTGGATCTATTATTTGTTGCTTGCACAGAAAGAGTTGAGGCCTTCTATTGATCGTATTAGAAAATATGTCTTCAACTTGAAGAGTTTAGTTGAAGGGTAAGGTCTTTCTTTGCATTCATAAGCCTGTACATTTTCGTGGTCACATTCTTAATGCTTTTCTTTTTCCACATAGCAGCTCAGCAGAAGAATCTGGTCTGGTTTCTAGTGAATCAAAAGCATTGAGCCCTAGGAAAAGTCTGGAGTTGGAGTACCTGGACCATGAAGCCAAGGTAAAAATTGGCTACACACAACCAATCTGATGAATTCGAGCTGCCTCCACTCTTTCTGTCCAAGACCTAAATCTATTGGAGGTCATTGGTGATTTGCAAGCATTATCTATTCCAACTTCCGCCTTGGTTGGTGATTAGTGTTGAAAATTATAGCAAGTGCTTTAATTGCCCTAGTTAGGAGCAGCTATGATTTATTTTCTATTTGATATTGTATGTTTGTGCACTTCGCACTTATTGTAGTAGCCAACATGGCACAATCCTTGTCTCTCTGACACTTGAAGCTTGTTTTATGAGTTGGAAATCTTCTTCATCATTCCAAATCCCACATAACCCTTTTAAGCTTCTAAGTTTCCATATCCAAGTGTTGAACTTTCTAAAAACCAGTGCAGAGGCCATTTGTTTGGTTTGCTCTCCCCTTTTAGTTTCTTTCATCTGCCTTGCAATATCAATCCAGATTCCTGAGGTATATGTCTCATCTTAATGCAGATTATTACCACCTTTAGTGTAGTCGACAACATGATGGAGCAGTTCTATGCTCAACAAGGGAAAATATCCAGGTTTGCTTGTGCTTGATACTTTTACTGTTTTATGTAGCTTTTGTTGGTTATCAGACTCTATCAAGTGAGCTACTTGTTCCCTTTTCAATCAGGAAAGATGAGCCAAAGATTAAAGAGCTGTTTGAGAACATTGAAAAGTTACGAGAAGAATTTGAGAATATTGAGAGACCAGAACTAGAAATGGAGGTCCCGGAGGTCCCCAGCCAAGATGATGCTTCATCCCATAAAATTCCTGATGAAAGTACGCATACTGCAAAGAAGGCAACAGAAGCCCCTGCAACTGCAACTTCTACCAAACCGGAGCAGGTATCTGATGCCCCATCCTATAAAATGCTAGATGAAAATGTATCAATTCCTGCGAGGGAGGCAACAGAAGCCCCTGCAGCTGGGGAAAAGGAGGAAAAGAAAGCAGCTGCTACTAAAGCAGAGCAGGTGTCTGAAGCAGAGTTGGCCAAATTGGAGTCTCAATCTGAAAACGTTAACCAGGATTACTCTGCAGAAGAGATTGGTGGCTGGGAATTTGATGAGCTGGAAAAAGAGTTAAATACTGGGGATTCAGGCAATTCCCGGAAAGATAGAAACACCTAAACACAAAACTCAGAAATCTTCGATCCATGTTGAATAATGAATGGACAGTCATGTATGTACACCAGAATAAGAATCCAGACTGAACCTCCTAACTTGAGCAGACTTTTCCTTACCAGTTGTATCTTTGGATGTAGTTCCATGTATTTATTATTTATGTAAATTTGCGAAGTTGTGAAAGAACTGCATCATATCAGAACCATGTAGGAACTTTGTGAGGATTATAACAGTCAAATGTATCTTCATAATGCAACATACATGAGTCTTTGTGAAGATCAGGTATACATGGCCAAGTCCACTTCTAATGCCAAAATACTTAAATAAGAAATTTTGGATGCAATATCCGGTGATGAATTGTGTTGAGATAATCTTTTTATGGCTATTCTTTCTTCTATTGACCGCATATTGATGATTTTCTTTCTCCCAGATGAAGCAGCAGGCATCGGTCCGTTGAACCTGTTACCACGAGTGTGGTATGCCATTACTTTGTTATTAGGTGGTTTTGTATCTTTAAGACTGGTCAATGGTGTCTTAAATTTTCTCCTTTTTATGTTTTATGGTTTTGTAGAGTCCATTACAGAAGTTATTTAGTTATATTATCCTTTTAA
>AWOL01S0929596.1:0-12982 GCA_000715115.1 Nicotiana otophora
TATATATATATTAATTCTGTATGTTATATGTAAAAATTATACAAATTTTATATATTTTTCCGGCTACTAAATGCAAATAACTTCTGGCGCGTGTTAGAAGTGATAATAGCGCAAAGTATTAATTAGTCAGTTGCACACAAATTCTTATGGTACAAAAATTAAAATAATAGTACTGCTTAAAAGATTAAAGAAAAAGATATGCTTAGCTGTTAAGGAGAAAGTGAGGGTGGTTTCTCAATAATCGAAACATTAGGAGCATCCTAGGCTACTTATGCTGTTATTATACGTTTTGCCTTGTTAATGCAAATACTAGCAGAGTTTTTAATCCTATGACACAAAACAAGTGAGACCTTTTCTTTTTACCTACCATTTGGACATAAATTTGGTTAAAATTTAAAAAAAGAAATTTTGAAGTTATTTAAAAAATAATTTTTAAAAGTTGAAATTGTGTTTGGACATGTATTTTATTGGAAAAAAAAATTAACGTTTTGTGAATGGAAGAATAATTTTCACCCAAAAACTGCCCTAAACCAGTAAAAAAAATTTAAAATTAATCATGAACAAACAATGTTTTCAAAAAAAAAAATTAAAAATAAGTTGCCAAAATTTATGACCAAATTTATAATTTTACCATATCTTTTGGTGATTTACTCTATCCTTATTCATTCTCTATAGACTAGCAATTCTTTTTTTGTTACTCATTTGGCATTCAAAATCGTATATAGTGATATTGACTATCTAGATTCACGTTAATTCAGTAAAAGAATAAAACAAACCCTAGCGAAAGATTTTCTATTTCCATAATTCGAACTCAAGACACTTTATTATTCCCTCTGCATATTAAACTCCAAGAAACAACATTATTAAAGGTTAAAATTTAATGCAGCAATGGCGTCTATTTACGAGGCAAAAAGGAGAAGGTGTGTACACGTGCACATGAATATAATATGCTTATTGAAAGTACAACATTAGAATATTATATTAACCTCACGTGCAATGGCAACTTAGAGTTGTCTTCATTCTTCTATTGCAATTTGTATTTTGTACTTAAACTTGGATTCCATCTTCTTATAAATTCTTTAAAAATAAAGACAGCTATGTGTACCTTTCCTTTTTCAGAGAAAAACAAAAGATTTTGCTCTGAACTATGTAAGCTGAAGCAAAGAGATTAAGTACATTATAAGCTATACGGCTCTTTGATAACGGGTTCATTGGAGTTACTTTTTTCGATTCAACATCAATAATAAATCAGTATAATCTCATAAGTGAGATCTTGGAAGGATAGTATATACGTAAAACTTACTCTTATCTTGTGAATGTAGAAAAGTTATTTATGATAGATCCTCGGCTTAAGAAAAAATTAAAAAAAAAAGCAGTGACAACAACAAGATAAGATGATAAGAAAATCGAAGCAAAAAAAAAAAAATATTAATAAGGATCTAAGTATAAGACTACCAAAGCGAAAGAAAGAACATATATTAATAAAGATCTAAGTATAAGACCGAACTATTATCGATCAAGAGCATAAATAAATAAATAAATGTGTGTCTGTAAAAATCTAATCTGTATTTATAATTCTTAAAGTACAAAGAATTCAGTTAAAAAAAATTATAAAGGTCAAATTCATAAGTTTAAACTTAGAATCCGCCTTTGAAGTAGAAGCACTCAACTCTATGGTTTGTAAGGGGAATGCCCCATTATTGAAAAGAAAGGAATTCTTATAGTCTATTTGTCCAAGCTTTTTTTTGGGCCAAAAATATTTTTTTTTTGGGTATAAGTGTTTTAGGCAAAAAATTGAGGTGTTTGGCAAGCTTTTAGAAGGGAAAAAAAATGCTTTTGAGGATAAACATAAGCAGATTTTAAAAAACAAAAAAAATATAGCTTTTCTCAAAAAACACTTTTCTGAGAAGTACTTTTGAGAAAAATACACTTAGAAGCAGTTTTCAAAAGCTTGTCCAAACACTAATTACTGCTCAAAAATACTTTTCAAATTAATTAGCCAAACAAAAACCGATTCTCACCAAAAATACTTTTTTGAAAAGCACTTTTGATAAAAACACTTCTCAAAATAAGCAAATTTTAGAAGATTGGTCAACCAAAATTGTTAAGAAGAACCAAGTGACCCTTTACTAGCACTCTTATTTTAGTAGTTATGGTGCATATGTTAATAGTCTTTTTGTTTCAATTCATATTTAAGGATTAAAAATAAACTGTTTCTTCTCCTGCTTGATTGTACAATTTTTCTTAGGATTTTATTCATTCCACAAGTTTAAGTAAGAACCCTAATATAGCATTTTAAGATATAAAAAGATAAAGTTGTCCACAACCATCAAAGGTTGTGGCACCTTTTCATCCTTAACCAAAAGTCTAAGATTCGAGCAGTGGAAATGAAGTCAGTCTTTGGTAAGATGCATATTACACCCCAAAATTTCCAAAATTAAAATATAGGAATCCTTATTGCGATTAACTACCGAATGTCTTTGTCGTTTTAAAACAAAAAGAAAACTCATATTGATTTGATTGTGCTAATGGAAATGAGCTTCTGTCTTGTTTGTACATTGTGTTTAATAAGACAGCCTTAATTAGCTTGACTTAGTGAATTGTTTGCTCTTGGTTGATTTTTCAGGACTTAAAGATAAGGTTCATTATCAAAATATCCAAATAAATACACAAATTTCAAATTATAACTTGATAATTATCATAGTTAAATATGGAAAACATCCAATGTCCATAAACACTAACATCTTAAAGACATCAGTAACATCAGGTCAACAGACCTCTCTTTTTTCAAGCACAATGCTAATTCCAGGTTGTCTTGTTGTAATCTGTTAACAAGGTAAAAATGACAATGTGATCCACACAAAATTACAAAGGGGATAAGATACATTACAGGAAAAGTGAAAATATAACATTAACTTGCTATTCACACACACTGCATTCAAACTCAACCTACAACCAAAATGCCTCCTTGTACTCCATGCTTTCTGAAGATAGTTGAAGGATTGAAGAAATACCAACTACATCACCTATACTTCTTCACCTCTCTTGTGATCTTCTCAGTGTCGACGCCTTCCCATCTTGTATGGCTGAAAATCTCTGTTAGCAAGGGTATTTTCGTCAATGCACTAGAAAAGCTTCGGTTGTGGTTGTGTTCCACTTCTCATCATAGCACAGAACTCCTCATAATTGATCCTACCATCCTGTTTAATTCGAAGAGTCAGTATGAAATTACCATACTAGAGTTTCAACGTCAAGCGTCTCGTACAACACCACTTACATTGTCAGTGTCCACCTCTGCAATTATTTCCTTTATGGTCGCCTCATCACCCATACCATACTCCTTCATGGCGCTTTCCAATTCATCTCTCGTGATGAAGCTGGATAACATTAACAACAATAAAAAAGTGGATATGTGAGAAGAATGTGAAATCTTGAGACTTAAACAGACCACATTTAACTTATATACTGTAGCCTCCAAGTACATGCTTCTAAAAGGTTCAGAAAGTATAGAAAGCTTCCAAAATAGCCAAGTGTAGAAACAGCCAGAGAGAGATCAATATGTTATATATTCCATTATGAAGGTTCACTTTTAAGTCAGGAGGATGTCTCAAAATCGACTATAATTCTTGATCCTATAGATCATAATACTCCTGATTTTAAAAATGATTCACCTTAGTTTTTCAAGCTCATGAAGGTTTCTTGATGCAACTACCATATGTTAAACACTACGAGGGTCTATCTGATTCTAGAGTAAGGAGTAATCATGGCCGTATTAACCCGCAAGGGTGTAGCCTAGTGGTCAATGAAGTGGGTTGAGAACCATGAGGTCTCAGGTTCAAATCCCAACGGAGGCAAAAACACGTGATTTCTTCCCATCTGTCCAAACCTTAGTAGATAGAGTTGTCTAGTACATGTTGCTGGTGGGAGGTATCAGATATTCCATAGAATTAATTAGTCGAGGTGCGCACAAGCTGGCCCGAACACCACAGTTATCAAAAAACAAAATGCGCAACAGAAAGCGACCGCCCTTTAAGTAAATGAAACCTACTAACCACCTCTGGCTGATCCCACCCATAACTTAGGAAGTTAAGCAATTAGATGGCTTAGGAGGTTTTCCTCTCAATATCCCAATGGCTAGTGACAAAAGGAATCACTTGGAAAACTCCAGACCCTATCATTTATAATTTACCCTGTTGATGCCACGAATCTATCCATAATCCACATAAAGGGATATGTCACTATGTCATAATATAAGATATGAATAGCAACAAGGACAAAATTAGGTTTTTTCTTTTGCATCTGAAAATAATTTTCCTTATTTATCCAGATTTGCATGTGGTATGCATGTTATACTCACCAAGTTTTATTAATCAACAGTTCATTTAGATGGAAATCAGAAAAAACAGAAGTCTTATTCAACTTTATGGACTTACCCACTATGGTCCTTGTCAAAATACTGAAAAGCTTTAAAGAGATGCTCATCCCTTTCAAGCCGATGTCTATGCATTGTTGCAGTAATAAACTCGATGTAATCGATTGTTCCATTTCCATCCACATCAGCCTGAACGTCAAATCATTTACATGAAAAACAAGTACTTATTCAGTCAGCAGCTAAGATAAAATAAAAAATTAAATCCTGTCAAAGGCATCATACTTACAGCTTCCATGAGTTGCTTGACTTCGGTCTCTGTTAGCTTTGATCCAAGCCGAGCCAATCCCGACTTCAATTCTTCATAAGTGATTGTGCCACTATTGTCTGTATCAATGTTTGCAAACATAGCTTTCAAACCCTTGATTTCTTCTTCAGATAAATTTTCCGCAATGACCTGGGAAAATTACAAATGTAACAGAATATCAAGAGGTTGTAATTAAAATATAAATGCTGATATCAACATCTTGCTTTGACTTGTTAGAAATCCAGGTACACGTTAGCCAAACGAAGCAACTGTAATGCGTACACCTTTGCTAAATGAAAGTCAATCAACTGATATGAAGACATCTTGTGAATGGAAATGAATGTCAATTAAGACCTTATTCAACCACATGAAACACCTTGTGAAGGAAAAACCAAGGTGATATTAGAAGAATTTCTCATTTTTCCGTTTTCATAGTGCCGTGCCATTGTTATTGGTTATCATTATTGCATTTCCATCTATTTTCTACTTCTTACGATGCTGGTATTATCTTTCTGGCTCATGTTGTTGTTACTGATCTATTGTCTCTTTTCGTCTTCTTGAACCGAGGGTCTATCGGAAACAGCATCTACTCCTTCGGGGTAGGGGTAAGGTCTAAGTACACACTACCCTCCCCAAACCCCACTTGTGGGATTTTACTAGGTGGTTGTTGTTATTGTTGTATTAGAAGAATTTCTCATATAGGTTTTTCCTTTTAGAATTAAAAAGAAAATTTCTCATGTAGTTGAGCAAACATATACCCATTGTGTAATACCTTACCAGAGAAGATGAAGTATTAGCTTGATTATAGTTCTACTTCCAACATCAAGTGCGTACAAAATGCTACATCTTCTAGATAATTTGAGTACGTACAGCATATCCCACATCAATTTTGCTACTGAAGAACCAGTAATGATAGTCAAAGATTCACAACAGCCTCGAAAATACATAAATCACCTGCTGTGTCAAAATAAGAAGGCAATATTAGATTGTACCTTCAATGCAAGTTTCTTGAGCTTGTTCATTGCCCTAAACTGCTTCATTCTGGACAGCACTGCACTGTCTATTGGCTTGTCTGATGCTTCTCCCATTCGAAGCCATGGATGTTCTGTAGAAACAAGCACGAAGAGTGCTAAGTATTACACAAGCAAGCAGAACTTAAATGCAACATATAAAAAAAAAAATTAAAAAAAAAGAAAAATGAAAAGCTGCAAGCAAGCAACGCCTCTTGCTTTCAGTCAAAGACTTAAGAACCTGGGGAAGCAAAATGGAGAGAGAGAAGGGGGCTCCCAAAGGTATGGTTATTAGCAGTCGATGAAGGCAGAACAAAGACCATGTGAGACCAGGGTCAAATTCCAATAGAGGCAAAAAAAGAAAAGTTAAGTGATTTCTTCCACTGTCTAAACCATAGAGGATAGTGTTATCCGGTATTTGTAGTGATGGGAGGATGCAGGTACTTACCCGCATCCAGTGCAAGGACCAAAGCAATAAGTGCATGATATGTGTCTTTTATACATGATTATCACTTAATTGTGCTTTTTAATATGTATTCTTAACTCAATTTATCGTTTAACTACGGTAATTAAACATGGTTTGGTGCATGCACCGAGTATGGGTTAGTCCCATGCTAGTATCGAATGGAAAAATCGTGGTGCATGCAAGTTGGTCTAAACACCATCAACATCAAAGAGAGATAGACGGGGAAAGGAGGAGAGGAGAGGATTAATTCGACTTCCACAAAGCCAAGAAAGGTACATCGTGCATAGGGAACTCAATGTAATGTTTTGACACCTCTCATTATACCAAAAAGGGGGAAGAGAAACGAGAAATTGGGCTGCTAGTGATGCAACAGAAGAACGAAATCTTGAAAAGAAATGAAAACTCAGCATTGAAATCCAACAAATGCCCATTCTATGATACAAGCTGCCAACAAAGAACCAAAACAGAATGGTTTACTACGAAGTATACTTGATAAATTGTAAGTATTGTATTGGCTCAAGTTTCAGTTTCTTCCACTTTAATAATGCCCACAGCTGTCATAAGTCAAAGTTGAAACAACAAAGCTATTCATCTTCTAGTGGTACCAAAATACCCCTTACCTCTTCTCCCCTCCCCTTTTGATTTCTGCAACCTTGAATAATAGGTAGATGTTTTGCTACCCCTCCCCTCCCCTCCCCAACACCATATGAGGAGACCGCAACTCCAAGGGATGAGGAGATAGAGCATATGTAAGCCATCAAGAGGATAAAGGTAAAAACACCCAACTTCTTATCTCTCTTCACCTTCCCACTTCTAAACCCCACCCCCCTTGCACATCTCATTATTTTTTTAGTTTTGAATTGACATGTCATTTTTGTAAAAAAATTGTTTCTTCTTTATCAATTGATTGTTAACCTATAAGTTGGAAGAAATCAATTATTGTCTCACAAAGACCAAAGATGCAATATCAAATTAATTTAAGTCTCAGTTGAAACAAAATTGAGGTCCACTATATGAATCATCGATGAGCATTCCACTATACTCGGTCTAAGACTAGTACTTTGCTTAAAGATAATTTGTTTTTAAAAACAAACTTGAAACTCTTTAACTAGAGGTTCTCTAAATCTCAATTTTTGTCTACAAATCTCTAACCAAACTTAAAAGGCTACTAAAAAACACAAAACCTAATGAATTGTAACAACCAATTAAACCTTAGTTGAAACCGATAGGTATATGCATATAGCCTATATAAAAGTTACACTTTTATTGTATTCTGTTGATAGCTAAATTCACATTGATTATGGGAGACTGTAGATCTTTTGAGATAGCCTCCATCCATGTGATTTTTAGTTTACCTTGTCTTGTTTTAGACCTCAAGTGCTTTATGAGTCTTAAGTCTGCTATCACAAAAAAGAATTCAGGAACTTATCGGTTGATCAGGTGGCTTGCTCTCTGTTTTTACATTGATCTTTCCTACCCCTCACTAAGAGGAATGTGTGCTTATACAGAAAGTTTATGTGGAAAAAAAAAGAAGCAAAACTGAAAGAGAGAACCCGCTTTATTATGATGCTCTAGTTACCAAGATAAAAAACAAGGGAAGAGCGAGGTATGACTCCTAGTTCGTAATCAATAGAAGATACCAAAAGAAGAGCTTTACCCAATTTAACGAATGTATCAAGATGTGAAAATTGTGTAGTAATACTTTATGTAAAGGGTTGAGCCTCAGGATGGGCTCCAAATTTTCTTCCAATATGTACAATATTATTGGGATTCTTTTCTACTGAACCATCCTTACAGAGGACATGACCATGGATAAGAAGGTGTGGAGGTTGAGAATAAAGGTAAAGGGTTAGGTAGCCGAGCATTGTCCGTGTTTGTAGCAGTAGCTTTGATACATCACTTATTGTCTTTTGTGTATTTTCGTATCCTCAGACTTCTGTTATTACTTGTTACTGTCTTTGTTTCGGTTTTCTATTTGCATTCCTTAGCGTTAGTTTTGTATTTTCGCTTCGGTTGTCAGATTTGGTTTGCTTGTTATTGCCCCTTCCATTTATCTTTCCTGGGCCGAGAGTTGGAAACAACCTATTTGCCGTCTTAAAGGTAGGGGTAAGGTCTGTGTACACTCTACCCTCACAGACCCACTTGTGGGACTACACTGGGTATGTTGTTGTTGCTTTCTACTAAACCATATAAAAAAGCTACTCCTTTTCATCTTTTCAGCATTATCGTGTTGAATATAGCATGTGGAGGTCAATGTGTCACTTGGCCAAATCATCTAAGGCGACTTTCTCTCATCTTATACTCTATGTTTCTACTTGCACCCTCGGCATAATGCGATCATTTTAATCTTGTCTAGAATTGTATGACCGTACATCTATTATAACATCCACATTTCTTTGAACTCATGTTGTGGATAAGTTACGGTCCCATATAACATGGCTAGTCACACCATTGTTCTATAAAAATTGTCTTTTATGTTGTTGTAAATCTTCCAAGCCCAAAGAACTCCATTTCAGTCATCTTATCAATTCTATTTGTGACGTATTCATATATCAAACCACTCTCTTGGACAAATGCCTTCACCAGATCACTGCATTTATAAGTGAAGCAGATCCAAAATATATCCAAAGTTAACACCACGAGACAAGCCATATTATACGAAGAATGATAATGTATTTAGCTCTGCTATAGTCAAGACAGTGATTTCATCAATGTCTGTTCTGGTCAAAGTCAACTGGAAGAGCACTGCAACTTATACTCATAAGATAAACTACTAAATGCCTAAGAAACCTAAACACGAGTTAACCCTATTACATTGAAAGAAGTATGCATGTAAAGTACAACGGCAGAACGAAGAGATATCACACGCAGTAACTTCTGATTACACAAAGGGAAAAGGAGAAAAATACCAAGAACTTGTGCTGAAGTAATTCTCTTCTTTGGCTCCTGCGTCAGCATTTTTCTTATAAGGTCCTTGGCACTATTTGATATGGATGGCCATGGATCACTTTGAAAGTCAATTTCTCCTTTTAGTATGGCATTAAATATTCCCTTTTCAGTTTCTGCAAAGGATTTGGCAAGAAACATTAATAGAGAAGTAGAGCAAATAACAAGAAGTACACCATTTTGTTAAACTTTTATCGCCGTCCTTACCAGCCCAAAATGGAGGCACACCACTGAGTAGAATATACAAAATAACACCTGCACTCCATACATCTGCTTCCTTCCCATAACTACGCCGCAATACTTCAGGGGCAACATAATATGCACTACCAACTATATCACGGTACACCTTCCCTGAAATTTATAAATGAAACGTAAGTTCGTCTAATGTAGATCCTTAAAAGAACGGTGGAGGAAACAAAAGCAATTGAAGTCAACTATGGAAATGATCTATGCGGAAATACTCAAATAGTGGCACAAGTGACAAGACTGCACATGAAATAAAAGCGTTAAGAACAAATGTGCTATATTGAATGGGGATGCATGTTAGTAGTTTGTAAAAATCAGCAATACTACAGAGCACCTAGAGAAACTTAGATCACAAGAGAAGAGGATGTGCTGTAAAGTATGCCTATCAGACAAAAGTAAAAAAAAATGTGAAACAAAAACGAAGGTACTCTGTTTCATTTTTGTTTGACACATAGTGGATCCATCCTGACAACTATAACACTTAATCGACGAGTAGTATTTTTGTTCGACTGTCCTGTTCCTCGGAGATACTTAAACCCTTCAAAGGTAATCCTGACCGGAAGTAGAGTAAGTCTTGAAATATTTCACTAATCAAGTGCCTTCGGAACACATCAACAAACTTATCTCTCCAGTAAATGAATCATTTGAACAAATGCACTACGCAGACACTTTGGCAATCTTGTAACTAACACATTGCTTCACCTGGAAACAGGATTGATCAGTGATGAGAGATGCTCTAACAGTAACTCGCACTCTCGGTCAAAAAGTTTCACTTGCTCACTTTCACTACCCACAGATGACAGCAAGATAAAAGTTCGGATTTAGGACACTAGATTGAGTCATGAATACAGCATAAAAGCCATCTTAGGTTATTGGAACTAAGATAGCAACTGCAGCACTGGATATGGAAATTACAGCTCGCCTAACTGTTTTGATAGTCTATAGGCAATACTTCTTGCTTTGATGGTAATCATTGAGAGCTTGCTTGATTGGAAGGACTGATGTAATTCTTGTTTAGCTAACAATTGAGAATAGATCTTCAACAACAAAAAAAATTTATAACCGTGGTGTCCGGGTCAGCTTGTGCGCACCTCGACTACTTCCACGGAATACGTGCTACTTCCCACTAACAACAGGTATCAGGTAACTCTGTCCACCAAGGCTTGGACATATGGGAAGAAATCACCTAGTGTTTTTGCATCCGCTGGGATTTGAATCTGAGACCTCATGGTTCACAACCCACTTCATTGACCACTAGGTCACGTCCATGGGTGCATCTTCAACAAAGATTTGCTTAACCAACGAGTGCATCTTTATACTCTACCCCAATCATATCTTTACTTTTTGAAGATAGATACTACTGTTAGTGTCCCAGTAAAAACGTTCTTGTCATCATTCAGAGGCACGTTCAAGCAATAAAAGTCATGAAAATATAAAAAGATAACATAATATTAACAGACACAAAAGCTTATTCTAAAAAGCTCAGCTATAATGTAATTAATCTCGAGGGGCAAGAAACTGACCTTCTTCAATGAAGACAGAAAGTCCAAAATCGGTTGCCTTGAGCATTGCATTTTCATCCTTACTAGTCAGTAAGAAATTCTCTGGCTTAAGATCCCTATGCATAACACCCATGAAATGGCAAATGTTAACAACATTTACAATCTGTCTAATAATCTCAGCAGCATCCTTCTCCGAATAATATCCCCGAGCAATAATCCTATCAAACAACTCTCCTCCAGCACAAAGTTCCATCACGAGGTGCACCGACTGCCTATCCTCATACGCGCCTTTAAATTCCACGATGTTCGGCTGGCCACTTAAATGCTGCATAATTTGAATTTCCCTCTTCATATCCTCCCTATCATTCTTACTCACAAGCTTCCTTTTCAATATAGACTTACAAGCATAAGGGTTCCCCGTCGAATTCTCAGTACAATGATATGTCACTCCAAACTGACCCCTACCCAATTCTTTACCAAGTGTATAGTGCTTCCTAATATCTTCAAAAGGCTTTCCTAATATGTTATTCAAATGGGGTCCTTGCATTTGGTCTTGGGTTTGTGCCGGCTGCGCGGTAACAGTGTGTGCTTGTGGCTGAGGCTGAGGTTGTGGCTGTGGCTGATAGGGCCTTTCTGGTTGAGGTTGTGGTGTTTTTTGATATTCTTGATTAACATTTCTTCTTGTTGCCCTATAACCCCCCTTAGCACCTTCTTGTGTATACTTCTTGCTAAAACAACCACCCATTTCTACAGTTTATGTGAGCAAGATTGAATTTTTGGACTTTAATTCCTCAAGAAATCAAGAAATTGGGGTTTTACAGAGTAAAAGATTGTAATTTTGTGAGTCACATAAATCAAGATTCAAGATTCTTGGGTATACTTCTTGCTAAAACAACCTCCCATATTTTCAAGATTGAATTTTTGAGTATAATTCTTCAAGATTTTACAAGAAAATAAAGAATTTGGGGTTTTATAGAGTAAAATATTGCAACTTTGTAAATATCATAAATCAAGATTCAAGATTTGAGGGTAGTACCTAAAGATATTGCACAGATCAGAAAAGGCCAAAGACTTAAAACAATATACATTGACTTGATTAAGCTCGATGAGAGAACTCCATATAAATGCTAGAAGTACTTTAGTTTGACTTGTCAAAACTTTGTTTGCCAGCTTTTCGACTTTTCTATTTTTGTCTACTACTCTGTATTTCCTGGGTTTTTCCCCACTAGTGAAAAGAAATGCAGATTTCTTGTGAAAAAGTAGGTAGGCCAAGTGGTAATTTAGGGTCTTTTTAGCAATTTAAAAGTCAAACTTAAGGATGTGTTTAAGGAAAATGTTTTGAAAATAAGTAATTTTCGTATTTATTTTCCGATCGTTTGGTAAACAAACGGAAAATATTACTCCAAAAATATTCATATATAATCTAAAGCAAACACTATAGAAAATAAGGTGTAGGCTGGGTAAGGGGTTGTTAATGAGGGGTCGGATGAGGTGAGGGAGTGTGCATGGGAGGAGGGGATGGGGATCTAGGGTGGCAGAGCCACAATTTGAAGTTTAGTTACTAAATTTATAATTAAATATTTATATATATTTAATAAATTTTCTAACATAAATATAGTAATATTTAAGTAAAAGTCACTAGGTTCGGCTGAACCCGCATAGCATATTTAAGTAAAAGCGACGCTAGCTCCACGCCTCTGAAGACTTTCGGATCCAACTCCCCTCTATTTCCTAATCTCTCTATTTCTCCAAGTTCCTATTTGGATTGGAGACATTTGTCCTGGTTAAAAATCAAAGGATAATATTTAATTGAATAAAATAAAGTCCTAACCATAATTAAAATGTTTAATTCTTTGTTTGATTCATTCTCAAATAATATCTTTTGCAATATTCCCACAATTATAGTTGCACATTCTCTCTTACATTATCTAAGATTCCTTCTCTTTTACCAATTTTAGCTGCAATTGTAACACCTCGGAAAATTTTGAAATACTTAAGCGCTATTAAGAAAGTTGATGTACGCTAATTATATTATTTTGTGTGCAGACGAGAACTATTAATATGATAGATATTAATTGGATATGATAATAAGTGTACGAGGCATATTATAAGTGGTGTGGGGTCTAAGGTGAGCCC
>AWOL01S0929597.1:0-11333 GCA_000715115.1 Nicotiana otophora
AAAAAAAAAAGTAGAAGCCCTAATCAATTGCTCCTACCTTCTGATGTATTTTTTTCTGAAATTTTTTGAGATATAATAAGTGGGTTTCTTCATGGCTGCCCCATTGAAAAGGGAGAAAAAAGAGAAGATTCTTTTACATTGTTCTTCCAATCTCACTTGAAGATTTCATTACATATTCTTCTACATTGTTTATAATTTCTTCCTAAATCGATTTTTTCACCTGTTACAATTTGAACAGATTTTTTCATTGAAAGTGGAGAAAATGGATAGTAAACATCTATTATCTTCAATTTGAACCACATTACTTTAGAAAAAAAAGGATGATATTAGAAAAGGACAAAAAAAGATCTATTTAACCGTTGGATAAGTTTTGTTAAATATGGACCCTTCAAATAAAGCCTTAGATATATAGCTTTTTACTGTTCAAACGTTTTATTTTGTTTGTAAAACACGCACCTGCCACGTAGACAAAGAGGTGTGTCTTAGGCACATTCTGGAAAGGTTGAGTGTGTAAGGTAATTTTCGTCCGTAAAAAGTGTGTAATAGGGATTTGGTCCATAGTTCAGGGGGTAATTTATGTATTTTACCATATAAATATGATACATATGTGATACACAAATGATACATAGTGTGATACACATCATTTTTATTCATGTTCATCTTGTACTTCGAATTTTCAATTTAAACCACCTCAAAACTCCACCAAATTATCCCAAAACTGAGATTCAAACTCCTTAAGATGTACCCAATCTATTCTAATAACACCCACAAAAAAAAGAGCAAAATTTGATCTTTTTTTGGTACAAATAGCTAATTAGCTAATATTGGTAATATTTTGCTAATATTAGTAATATTATATGAATTGGCCAATTTTTGTAATAAGTTATTTATAAATAAACATAGCTGGTAGTTTCTCTTTTACTAAGTCTACTTGACGAACTTATCCAATTTTGTTCAACCACAATCATGCCTGGGCTAATTTCTCTTCAATGTAAGACTTAACTCAAATTTTGTATAGACTGGACCTAGTAAAATTTTGCCTACACACGTTAAAAGACCTATATCTTATTATATGAATATAGCATATAACAACACTAACTATAAAAAGACTATTATGATTATCTTTAACCGCAGTATTCTAACGATTCAACTTTGTGTATAGTGATCCATTCACTATACTATGAACAATGACGTACACATAATTTTGTGTAGCCATATGGCCTATTCGGCTAGTAACTGAGTTAAGAGTGACAATTTTAAGGCTTTACTTCCTATCACAAATTGATATTTACTTTGTATTATGTTCAAGTGTTGATGGTCCGTTGTATATGTTCTAATTAATTTTTAGAAAACTATTTGTACACTCACATATATATTAGAAACTTTTCAGCTTACCGAGGATATGATCCTTGATAGGAGGGCGTGGAGGTCGATGACTAAGATAGTAGGTTAGTAAGTAGTCGAGCGTATTTCTTTTCCAAACATGTACTTCCTTTCATAGTTGTAGTACAAGTGTTATCCTCGTGTTCCCTATTTTTAGATCGCCATTATTACTTGATGTTTCCTTTGCTTCGATTTTATTTTTTCTGGTTATTTTTATTATTTCTCTTTCCGTAGTTCATTGTCACAACTGCTGTGATTTTATTTTTATTGAGCCGAGGGTCTTTCGGAAGCCTCTCCACCTTCACAAGATAGAGGTAAAGTCTCCGTATATACTATCCTTCCCACGGTGACGAAGCTAGAAATTTTTCCAAGGGTATTCAAATTTGAAATAAGTGAAAAAAATTCCCGACAAAGGGTGTTCAATATGTGTTATATACATCTAAAACGTAATATTTTACCTATAAACACAGTGCAATTTTTCGACGAAGGGTGGTCAGTTAACCACCCTTGTGACCATGTGACTTCGCCACTGCCTCCCCAGACCTCACTTGTGGGAATACACTCGATATGTTATTGTTATACATATATAAGGAAATTTTCTTTTCTTGAGAAGCGGTGTCGGATGATTCCCCTTACTAAAGGGTGTCTCAGCCATTGAATGGAACTATACATTGCTGAAGAAAAACACTCAGAATGAAAGACTGGAGAAGATATTAAGAGGCAGTACTGAGGAACAATGTGTTTGTGTGTGTGTATTGGCCGTTGAAAACACAAAAAATGAGCTTGCAACAGAGCTCCTAAAGAGAACTGGTTCTCAGCTGTCATTAGACACTCACCTTTGCAGGGAATTGAGATGAAGATGGAGTTCATGCCTTTTCGCTTGAGCTTGAGTAAGGATTTCCCTATCAGTTAGCAGGAGAAGACAGCAATTGATTTCCTCCCTTCATTCTTCAATTCAAGTGGAAGGAAAAAGACTTTGATAGCTTTAGCCTTACAAGCTTTCAAAGTGTTGCAGTCATTTCTGTATCGATTTGGTTATCAAAATTCCTATGGCTGATTGCTTTCCATAGCCTGTGAAATGGGAGCGCTGCAGCAGCAATCACCTTCTATTTTTCCTAACTGAAAACAAACGGTACTCAATCAGCTATTGGGGTATTATTACTTTTAGCTCGCGTCAGAAACTATTTACATCTGGTAGCCAAAAAAGTGTATAAAACTTGTATATAACATACAGAATGTATATATATATAAAAAATATACAAATTTTATACATTTTTCCTATTATTTTTACAGTGTCATTTTTCCATCAGCTATTTGGCCAATAAAGCCTGATCAAAGATAAACTGATTTCTGGTAATATACAGGGAGTCTAGACTTCAGCCTATTTGGTAAATAACGAATTCCATAAACTTGCAAGAATATAACCGGATGGTAATATATGGACATCTATATAAGTGTTAACAACCAGGTAGCAGTTAAATGGAAATAAGATATAAGTAGTCCGTTTTGCTGTCAGATCTTTATCAACTTTCAGACATAAACGAAGTAAGTAAAAGGTAAACTCTATTGTACAAATAAAAAGGTCTAAAAATCTGGCAGTGATACAAGGTTGAATGTTCAGGGTTGTAGTTTTAGCGCACCTTACTAATTTACAGGGTAGATAATTGATCTTTGATTTCCTATGTTGCAAACATTTGGTGAACTTTTAATCCTCTTTGGAACCATGATTGTCGAACAGCCTGGCGGATCTGACGCTCATGTTTCTCAAGGAGCTCTTCAACTGTTTGTGTTTGAGACAGCAATGGTCCGGAAAATTCGACTTTATCCACTTGATCCTGTACCTGTTTGAAGTCCAATTCACAAATATTAATAGAAGCCTGAGCTAAGATATGGAGTCCAATTTTATGCATCCAATGATCTGATTTATTGCAACTGGCCTATACTAAGTGATTATTCCAGCTCTGATAAATACACGGGGTTAACGTATCCTAAAGCACTAATCCAATAAGAATCAGAAGAAGAGAATGAGAGATGTGACGTCGTAAAAGCTAGCATTCTGATAATTTTAATTGAATTATAATCCTCAAGTTTTCATGAAAGCTCCAGTACTAAAGCAACTGTGTCCTTCAGTTTTAGCAAAACATAGAAAGGAGTAGAGAAAATGTGCTTATTAAATAAGTACTTGAGAAAATTTTTGAACTAAACAAATTGATTTTCTTGATAGATGTTAATTGTTATATCTGAAAGATCCAGTGCAAAAGCAATGGTATATTTTGTTATGAGCGATACATATAAACTGATGAGGGAAAATGTGCTTATTAAATAAGACTCTTGACAAAAGCTTTTGACTAACCAAATTGATTCTCTTGATAGCAGTTTCCTCTTTTAGATATTGTGTCAGTGACAGTTCTTGTGAATGGTAGCCATCAGAAGCATCAAAGGAATCTGGGCGCTCTAATTGGCTCCAACGTTGACGAATTGCATGCTTGGTGGATTCGTCGGTATCATGTCCCACAGAATTGGTCTGATTTGCATTGATAAGTTCACAGTTGCCTTGTACTTTTGGGTCCATGTTATTTTTCACATGCAATGCAACTGAAGGTTCAAAAATAAGGCTTCTCGAACTAGTTCTCTTTCGTGATCTTACTGATGAATCGTCGAACCTTCTTTTTGCCCATGCAAAACCACTTGATCCTGAAATTTGAAGTGGACCTGGAAAGGGGACATCACCTTGAGATGCATTCTTGACATGGAAAGTCTTTACCATCATATCAACTAATGGCTTAGGTCGCGCAAGACTTGTTATTGTATCTCTTTCTTCTTGAGTAGTCACATTATTGCTGTCACTTATATGAGCACCTTTATTTTGGATGGGTAAATTCTGCAGAAACGAAAATTTAGTTTCGTCTCCAAAGGCAAAATGCACTCATAAATATGGAAAGGAAAAAAAAATATTGCTAAAAAGTAACATGCAGCTTTGGGAATCATTTAAGAAGTGAAAGGTTGAGAGGAAAAAATTGGACCTCTTCTGGTGCTAGTTTACGGAGGCCATTCTGCTTTCTAGTTAACTTTCTTGTTGGGTCAGGTGCACGGGCTCTTCCACTTGGCTTCTTCCTGAAATCATAACTGTGGTCAGATCTGTGCAAAGCTCCTAAAAACTGTATCAACTGCATGAGCTTTTGTCAACACAAAAGAGCAAGATAGTAGACTTTAATCTATTATAACCTGCAGAAGGATCATTCTACCAGATCAAGTGGTGCAACTTTAGTCATACAGTTTTATTTCCCTCCCTCTTCAATGTCAAGGTTTCAACATGGAAAATGGGAAAGTTGCCTGTTTTTGGTTGAGTCATAGAAAGCTAGAACAATCTAAATGGACGAGTGGTAGTTAAGGTGGCTTGGTAAGTAAGTGAGCAATTCTTTATGCAAGTGGCAACTCCAAGTTCCTAATCTTTCTCTTAAATCTTGGTACGCAAGCAATTCGTTCTGTGGGGCACCACTTTTAAGTTCTCTTTCTCTCTCCCAAGAGAGAGGGAGTATACATCGGGCTGATATTCATGAGTTCCAGCTCTTGAAAGGTTTTGGAGTATACATAGGGCTGATTTTTTTTTACTACTCATCCTCGAGTCTAGTTCAGACATAGATGACTTGAAAGTTATCTTGGACGAACCTCAAGCTGGATGAGTCAATAGCATAAGCGGATTGTATTCAATAGTTATGCTTATGCCCAATTACTGACTTGATTTGAGATTAATCAAACCTTTTATATAATCCATAAGAATGATACTTCAAAAGGATACTTGCTGCTTCTCCCTTTGTCTCAGGTCAGTTGGGATTCAGGAAGGGGCAGGGTAAAGCACTCTTGTCCAATCACATGATTTTCCTTAAATGTAAACTAAATGCTGTAAACTATTTAGACAAAAGCTCTTTGTAACATAATATGACCTAAATTCTTACCTTTTTGCATCTTCAAGGTGCTTAGCATCTATCTCTTTGCTTGGTGGGTACTTTGGCAGGCTTGAAGGATCACAAGCATGAGGCTTCGTCTTGAAATACTACAGGTATCATTTGAAAAAGAATTAGCACTCTTGAAATTTAAGTATCGTAGAGAAGTGGCAAATTGTTGGGTTCTTAGATGAATATAACATGACAACAAGTTATCAAAAATCACTTGAATTGAGATTTGAGACTTAACTCACAGTGGACGCTCACAACAGGAATAAACAAAGCGCATTGAAGAGATAGGAGAATGTATCATTAAGGTGTGAATCCGATGACATGGAACTAACAATATACAAGTAATTCAATAGTTTGTGGATCGCTACCTCAGATGCAAGGGCAGAAGAAGCGGTTCCACGTTTGTGTGGCTCCACAGAAAGAAGAGTTTCTATGAGTGAGACTGCACTTTTTGGCAAATCTTTAAAGGTGTTCCAAAGACAGCTCTCATAAGGATGCTGTGGTTTAAATATAGTCGCGTGAGGAAGTTTAGATCTCTTCCAGTAATCATCTGGTGGAGATCCACAAAGTTTAAAAACTTTATGCAGCTGTTCAACCTAAATCACATAGATAAATGGCGTTATCAAGGACGAAGGAAAGAAATTGAGTAAAAGGTAAAATTCTGATGATGCAGGTTAGCAGACAAGCACTTTATCTTCCAAAAACATTTGGATTCACCTTAAGTGTTAAAGGAGGTACCTCAGTTCTCCCCTGAAGAATTGGTTTACCAGTAAGAATTTCCGCAAATACACATCCGACACTCCAGAGATCCACATAAGCTGCATAATCCGTGGCTCCCAACAGAAGTTCTGGAGGACGATACCATAAAGTGACAACTCGACTGGTTAGTGGTTGCTTTGTTCCAAGGTCAGAGAAGTTCGCCAATCCAAAGTCTGCAACCTTCAGAATTCCCTCATTATTTACTAGAAGATTTGCACCTTTGATATCCCGATGCATTATACCTCTAGAATGACAATGGTCAAGTCCAGATAACAACTGTTTCATTAAGCATTTAACCTGCAAAAGAAGCAGCACATCTTTAGCACAAACATAAATATTATGCACTCATCAGGTTGAAGAGTGGGCAAAAACACCCAATACCTTTAACTATGAGAAGCTAACGAACCTGTGATTCATTGAACTTGACTTCAGGACAGGACAGGAGTCCTGAAATATCATGTTCCATGTACTCAAACACAAGATATATGCTAGAAGATAATCTGGAGGCAATTATCCCCTCTAACTTCATTATATTGGGATGGTCAAGCCTGCGAAGAATCAAAATTTCTCGTGCCATAAATCTAACACTTTCTGGCTCAAAGTTATCAAATCGCACTTTCTTCAGTGCAACTGTCCTTCCACTTTCCAGATCGCGTGCTCTGAATACGCTGCTATATGTACCCTGACCTATCTGTTACAGCAGTTAAACCACATAAAGAAAACAAAATTCATCAGCAAGAAAGCTTAATGTCATATGTAGAAATATTATTAACATGCCCACAAAAGTCTAAGAACACGAAGCCTCTGCTACTCTAGCACTAGACTAACTTTTTAGTGACTTGCAAGGTAAAGAGAGTATATTCCTCAAGTTTTACTTGAATTGGAGCGGTCATACAAAAAGGTTAAAACTTTATCAATTCAGTCAACAGAAAACACTACTATCTTCATCTCATTCATCCCCTTCTGTTCCTAGTTTCCATGTGCTCTCCTCCCCCCAAAACCCCCACCAAAAAAAGAAAGAAAAAAAGAAGAAACTTATGTAGAAATATTATTGATGGACAGTTTGGGCACACCTCTCGACTGCTCAACTAGGTATGCATGCACTACCTCCCACAAGCACCGGATAACTCTACTCACCAAATCTAGGTAGAAACTATGTTGCTCGGACTCTCCAAAAGTGTTGCCGCACCCGTGTCGGGTCCTTCAAAAATGCACTAAATTTGAAGGATCCGACACACACCCAACAACATTTTTGAAGAGTCCGAGCAACATAGGGTAGAAGAGAACATTTCTTTTGAAACTAACCTTATCCAATTTCTGAAAAGACTCAGGTTTGAGAGGCAACCAGCCATGAATGGCTTCAGCTGCAACAGTACTAAGCCATACAGGCCAACCTGCAGCAACTTGCTCTCCTTCCACATACTTCATCAAACTCACTGATTGATCACCATTAGAATATTCCTTGCCCGACTCATTTAACTCGCTCGCGCCTCCACTTAGTCCTGATAATTCCCCTCTCTTCTTCACCTTATTCTTCATATCAAATTCAGGTACTAATGTATCACTGCCGACATGGCTCCTACTGTCGTCATTTTCTCTGAGAGTCCCTGAATATTGATCACATGCAGGGGTTACCGACACGGTCTGTTTCGAGGCCACACAACCCATGAAGGACAATATAATTATAAATGATTCTACACTATCAAAAAGAGGTCAATATAGCCATTTGCAGACGAAACAACAGCTTCCACTCGAGCTAGCTATGTATATGTATCAAAAAAACAATGTACGTATATACATGTTTAGTATTAGATCGCATCCATTTTGAACTCATTAACTCTAAATCTTCAATCTGTCTCTGTCATTACAGTGACACTTGACAACAAAACAAGACCAACCCAGACGGCATTTAACTAAATCTTGACGTGGGTCAAGTTCAATTCTGAAGCAGCAATGGAGATTCTCAAGACCATTGAAATATTACTTTTATATATTCAAGAATCAAGAACTCAGTTCACAGTCACTACCCCCCTCCCCTCTAGCTTTCTCCCTCCTCGAAACTCTTTTCTGCGGCAATTGCGGAAGGTGGACAAGGAAAATAAGAGATAAATGTGGTTAACAATCACAGTATAGGAATGAGTGATGAGCGAAATCAACGGGGAGAAAGAGAACTTGTAGCCTTTTCAATAGTAACAGTAGGAATCACCAAACTTCTTTTTTGGTTATGTGGAATTAATAGATAATCAAGGAGGGCAAGAAAAGAAAAAAGCAAATGACAAAGAAAAGTAAGCATTGCAGTCTTTTGAGAGCTACTACTCTTTGACTTGTCTCAGCATTCACTGCGGAAATTTGAAATTCTCCTGGTCTTGTTGGTAATTTTGGCAATATTTTTGTTATTTTCCCCGCTAATTTTTTTAGAATTAAGGTGGAGATTGGTCAGTATACAGTCCGAGAAGGTGGGGGCCAGCCAAATGAAGTGACATGTGATGGAGTAAATAGATTTGTTTAGGAGTAATTTTTTGTGGTTTGGTTTAACAAATTTACTAACCTAATTTTCAACAAGTTGGTAAGTGTACAAATAGTCATTTTCAGGAATACTATTTAGAGATTAGTGAATATTTATTTTGTCCTAAAATTTTAAATTAAAATTTTTAACTACACGATATTTTTGTCCCGAAAAATTGAACTCAAAAAATGAAATTCGGGATGCATTGGCTGATTCTTAAATAGGAGCACTTGAGAATGTGTGATATTGTCTACTTTGGATCAAGCCCACACAGTTTTCCTCAAAAGGCCTCACACCATTAAGAGATCTCTACACTTTATATGTCGGCTCCAAATCTTTTCAATTAGCGATGTGAGACTTTGTGAAATATTTGATTAGAACTCGGATTATTTCTCATCACATCTAAAATTTATAAGTAGATTTGTTTAAAATTAAATTACATTTTGGTTCAATGAAGGGACTGGAGTGGTCCTCACGCCCCATTCTTGTTTATTTAAGTGCTCTAGGCGTGGGGCTGGACATGCAAGGGACAAACATGAAGTCAGAAAAGGAGATGAATTGCTGAATAAAGAAAGGAAAAGAAGAAAGCAAAAAGTGGATATTGATGTAATGAGGGGGAACAAACAATGAGATTAGCTTTTCTTTCCATGCTACTAGCTGGTGTTTTGTGTTCACCATTTGCACTTTCACTACCAACCACTCTATAAAATCTATCCAAATATTAAATTATATTAATAAATTATATATATTATTATCGCTTAACTTTAGTTAAATAACATTTATTTTAGTTTAATTTTTAACCGCTAAGATTAAATTATTTAATTTGAAACAAATATTGAGTGTGAATAAATATTTACTGGCACTCATTTAATCTTGTAACTTAAGTAGGGGCATATCTAGGAAGGGTTCCATAGGGCACGTTAATTGATGCTCTTCTCCCTAGATTATGTGTATTTTTGAAAAAATATTTAAATATATGTGTATGTACCCAAGCTCAAAGTATCATATGATGTGATGATTATTAGTGCATCGCTTTAAGTGAGATTGTTAGTTCAAATCTTATAGTATCAATCTTGTTATTTTTTCCTTTTTTTTTCCTAGAACTAGGCGCCCACGGGAGATGGAAATGTGTTGATGTTACTTTTTGCGTATTAGTTAAGTACTTTTTCTTTTTTTTTTCCTTCTTTGTTTGGTTTATTCTTTTAAAATTTTAGCACATTGAAATTCTTATTCTTCTTTTATCATTGTAAAATCTTATATGATCAAATACAATATTTATATTAAAACAAGTAGCAATGGAAGATATAGCATATAGTCAATGGGTTCACCAGATTCCAACATTTTCGACATGGAGTACAAATATAGATGTAAGAAACTATAGTATTTAAAAAATAATAATTTTGAACTTAAAAGTGTAATGGATGCAATAGCAAGAACTAAAGATTGAACTCGTAAAATTTATATTCTGAATCTAACTCTTCGTAATAGTGTATCCATCTTTCCTAAAATTTTGGAGTAGTTTTAGCCCTCTGGACCCATAGATCGGCCCTATCATGAATCAATGTGGTCATGATATAGACTATTTTCAATACTCATTTGGAGAGCATGCTTCTACTTCCATTTTGAATAGAATGATTACTGTCTATGGAAGAAGAAAAATTCAGTACTGGAGTACCAGAACCTCATGAAAACTTTGGTCTGGTTGTACTTTGGCAGTGGACTAATTGGCAATTACTCATTGACCAAATCAGTTTTTTTTTGCCTAGTCTATACTACTTTATTAATCAACTTAATAGATGATGATCAAAAAATTCCAAAATTGACCATTGACTTGCAAATTTCATCCTGGTCTGTGTTGTTTTTCTTGTCAAAGATGGTTTTTGTTGTGTTTACTTTAGTATTCTATATTTCTATGCAATATAATGGAACCAACCTTGAATCACTCTTCACATTGCTACTGGCTTACATAATATAATTTGCTTTCCACCTGTCCTTACACGTCATTATAGAATAATAGTCTATTCTTCTCCAAACCAAAGTAATTTAAGAACGCAAAGGTTCAAATATACTCTCTATTTTCGAAAATGATTTAAAAATACCCCTTGTTATACTATTGGGTTATTTATACCCTTGCATTCATACTTTGGGTTCAAATATACCCTTCATTTAAACGGAGGGACACGTGTCATCATCTTGTTGGTCAATTCTAAATATCTCCTAATTCATTAAAAAGACTCATTACCTATACCCGAAAACAAAAATTTAAAGCAATATTGTTTTTTTGTAAAAATAGAAAAAAACTGAAATTAGTTTTACTAAAAACTAAAAAAAACGAAAATATTTTTTTTCAGTAAAACTGCTTTAGAAAAAACTGAAAAATATTTTCTAAAATAATGTTTTTGTAAAAACGGAAAAGAAAAGAGCTGAAAATTAATTTTCTAAAGCAATTTGTTTTTGTAAAAACTGGAAAAAACTAATTTTGTTTTTTTACTAAAAACTGAAAAAAACGAAAATATTTTTTTTTCAGTTTTTACAAAAAAAAAAACTGCTTTAAAAAAACTGAAAAATATTTTCTAAAATAATATTTTTCTAAAAACTGAAAAAAAACTAAAAAGTAATTTTCTAAAGGAATGTTTTTTGTAAAAACTGAGAAAACAAATATTTTCTTTTTTTTCAGTTTTTAGTTAAAAATATTTCAGTTTTTAATTGCTTTAGAAAATTATTTTTCA
>AWOL01S0929598.1:0-11467 GCA_000715115.1 Nicotiana otophora
TGGGATCGGGCCATTCGCCTCGGTAGTATGATGGTAACACTATTTTTATGGGATCGAACTGTTCGCCTCGGTAGTACTGAGTACCATTATTCTTATGGGATCGGGTCGTTCGCCTCGGCAACTTCATGCTTTATAATCAAAGCAGGTTATAGTTTGGGTAATTGAGCTAGTTATGAGATGTTGGTGATGTGATACGGACTCTTGTTGTGTTTATTGTAAATGCTTTTATGCTCGTCATAAGTACTTTATGCACTTACATTACTATTATTGACCTCTAGTAAGTGTCAAGTCCACCCCTCGTCACTACTTTTTCGAGGTTAGACTAGATACTTACTGGGTACACGTTGTTTTTCATACTCACGCTACACTTGTGCACTGATGTGCAGGTACTAAGACAGGTTCCACCAGTGGTCACGCGGGCACATAGTCGACCATCTACAGAGATTTAGTGGTGAGCTGCTTGCCTTGCTACGATCCGCAGCACCAGAGTCTCCTTCTATCTTATTTACTATTCCTGTCTATCACTTTCGGACAGTAGTTTTAGTAGTTTTGTATATTCTCTAGATTGCCCGTGTACTTATGACACCGGGTTTTGAGAATTTGTAGAACTTATGTACTGTTGTACTTGTTATTTCTACTACCGCAGAGTATGTACTTATTATTTTGGTATTTTGTGTAAAACGATTGGTCACAGTTGCATGAAATCTAGTTTTAAAGTGTTCTCTAAACAGGAAAACTTCCGCATTGAAATTTTTAAAAGGGGTAAATAAATTGTAGTTACAGTTGTGGGATTGCCTAATGGCGGCGTTAGGTGCAGTCATGACCTATTACGAATTTGGGTCGTGACACACCCTAACCCCTCCCTCCCACTCCTACCCCATAGTGTTTGCCTAAATTATATATTTTTCGAAATAATATTTTTTACTTACTAATCAAACACTAGAAAATATGTTTCGGAAAAAGTTTTCCCCTCACCTACCAAACATGGGAATACACGATCCTTTTGCTTGAATAAATGATGGAGACTCTTATGATACGTGAACACCTCACACGACATGCCGTAGAGATAGTGCCTCCAAATCTTCAAAACGTGAACAATAACTGCCAATTGTAAATCATGTATTAGTAGTTCTTCACATATGGCTTCACCTGACGCGAAGTATAAGTAATAACTCTACCCTCATGCATCAACACACATCCAATGCCAATCCGTGAAGTATCAAAATAGACTGTATAAGAACCTGATCCTGAAGGTAAAACTAGAACTGGGCCTGTAGTCAAAACAGTCTTGAGCTTCTAAAAGCTCTCCTCACACTCATCAGGCCACCTGAATTGGGTGCCCTTCTGCATTAATCTAGTTAATGGGGCTGCTATAGATGAATACCTCTCCACAAAACGACGATAATACCCGGCCAAATCTTGGAAACTCCAGATCTCAGTAGCAGAAGACGGTCTGGGCAACTCTGAACTGCCTCAATCTTCTTCGGATACAACATAATGCCCTCGTTGGATATGACATAACCCAAGAACGTAACCGAATTAATCCAAAACTAACACTTGGAGAATTTAGCATATAGCTTCTTCTCCCTAAAGGTCTATAGCACGATCCGCAAGTGTTGCTCATGATCTCATAGATGAGAGAATACACCAATATATGGTCATTAAACACGTTGACAAAAAATCAAGATATGGCTAGAAGACATTGTTCATCAAGTGCATAAAGGCTATTGGAGCATTGGTCAGCCTAAAAGACATCACTAGCAAATCATAGTGACCATAGCGGGTCTTGAATGCCGTCTTCGAAATATCTATAGTCTGAATCTTCAACTGGTGGTACCCCGATCTCAAATCAATCTTCGAGAATACCATAACATCCTGAAGCTGGTCAAACAATCATCAATACACTGTAGTGGTTACTTGTTCTTGACAGTAATTATGTTCAACTGCCTGTAGTCAATACACATCCTCGTATAACCATATTTATTTTCACAAATAGAACCGATGCACCCCAAGGTGACACACTGGGCCAAATGAAGCACTTATCAAACAATTCCTGAAGATGTTCCTTCAACCCCTTTAGCTCTACTGGTGCCATGTGATATGGGGGAATAGAGGTTGGCTGAGTGACCGGCAACAGGTCAATACAAAAATCGATATCCCTATTAGGTGGCATACCCGGCAAGCTTACAGGTAACACGTCAGGAAAATCCCTCACTATCGAAAATAACTCCACGGTAGAAGTTTCAACACTAAGATTCCTTACAAAGGCCAAATATGCCAAGCATCCCTTTTCAACCATCCGTTGAGCATTCAAATATGAAATCACCTTGCTAGAAACATAAAATAGGGATCCTCTCCACTCAACCCTAGGCAACCCCGAAATCGCCAGTATCACGCTCTTAGCGTTACAATCAAGAATAGTGTGACATGGTGACAACCAACCCATGCCCAGAATCACGTCAAAATAGATCATATTGAGCAACAATAGATCAATCCTAGTCTCACAACCCCCGATGGTAACCATACATGACTGATACACTCGATCCACCATAATAGAATCCCCATCGATGAGGATATATGAACATGCATAACTAAGGAATCACGGGGCATATCCAAATAATGAGAAAAATAAGATGACACATATGAATACGTAGAACCAGGGTGAAATAACACTGAAGCATCCTTGTGGAACACAAAAACAATACTTATGATCACGGCGTTGAAAACAACTGCCTCTGGCCTGGCGGGTAATACATAGAAATGAGACTCACCACTGCTTGAACGACCTTCCCTTTCGGAAGACCTCATGCTGACTGAGCCCTACCACTAGCTGGTTGTGCCGGTGGTGTAACTGCTGGCTGTGAAATCATAGGCTAATAGCTCTGTGGAACCCTACTAAATAGTCTGGGTCAATCCCTCTTGAGGTGACTGAAGTCTCCACACTCATACTAACTCCTCATGTAAGGCTGTTGACCTTGATAACACAAATATCTACCTGTTGGAAACCTGAGCAGTTGGAGAACGATAAGAATTTTGTGCTGGCAGCACATTGAATGATGATTGAGATAGGCGTGCACTGCAGGAATTGTGTGTAACTGAAGAACCACGAGGAACATGACGAGATTCCTGAGCGTCTAAAAGGATGACCTCTGCTGTGATGTGACTGGCCTCCGGATGAGGCACTGCTAAAACCAGTTGTACGACGAGGCCTCTTGGCCTCCTGCACCTCATGCTCAATCCTGTGAACCTAATCCAAATGTCAATCAATCTCGACCACCTGGTCAAACCTAACATCCGTCTCAGCCTCTCGAGGTAGCTGGTGCAACTGGGATCAAAACCGCCTAAGCTGAGCTCGTGCACATGGTCAAAATCTGATCCTAAGCCTTATAAAGACCAGGAATAACAATATGTACCGCCGATGTCTGAGCTAGTCCCACTAGCCCAACAGTATCTGGAACCGGCTCCCAAATTGGAGCAATTGGTGGCTCCACAATTGCTGCTCTGGCTGTAGTGCGAGCCCCATCTCTGCTCTACCTTGGCCTCGTCCTCTCACGGCCCCGCCTGGTGGTACTGGTGCCCGTCCCCTTGATTCGACTGCACGTGTCCTCACCGTCTGTGAGAGAACAGAAGTGCAAAGGTTCAAAAGTCGGAAATAACAAATTAGCACGACAAGAATGCAAGAAAGTGAAGTCTTTCAAATAGTTCAGTAGCCTCTCGAAGATAAGTACAGACGTCTCTATATCGATCCACAAGACTCTACTAAACTTGCTCATGACATGTAGAACCTATGAACCTATGGCTCTAATACCAACTTATCATGATCCAAGACCACCAATTGGGCGTGATGACGCCTAATGCACTTGCTAGGCGGCCGAACATAACAATATGAACTTAATAATGGAATTTAACAAGATGATAAATGTCTAAAGATTTCAACAATAACATAATAATGCCTAAACATGATAAAATCCTTCAGAACTTGTAAATACAGAGTCATTAGCTCTAAAACAGAAATACAAGTCTGATAATCTAAGTAATAAGACTGTCCGAAGTAAAGACAACAGTACAACAGAAAAGAGATGCCAAGACTGCAAGCAAGATGCAGCTCTACCTCGTCTCTCGATATAACTCGGCAAGCAAAATCCGCTATCGGTGACTCGGTCCAACACCAGGATTGGCACAATTAAGTGCAGAGTGTAGTATGAGTACAACCAACCTCATGTACTCAGCAAGTATCATAACTAACCTCGGCAAGGCAATAGAAGCAAGAGTTATAAATGATACTCGCTATAATCTGTACAGTTCATAAATTCAACTAGTATAGAACAATAATGTGATCAAGACATAAGGCACATAAAGAGCCATCTTGGTGCACACAATTAATCGAATACTCAGCTCAGTCAATGATCCAGCCTATAAAGATTATATGCAAGTAAATTAGGTAAATAACCATGAAAATTGCAAGTAAAGATAAAATGCAATAACCAAACAACACTGGCCAGATTTCCCTAAGAATTTCCACAACCGTATAAAACTACTGATTAGTTTTCCTCAATATGCGTGCACACCATCAAGAATAAACATGAGAGGGTGACCCTAGGGGGATTAATGCATATCCACATGCTGCACGACGTAGTCACGTGCTATAATCATGATCTGCCAGGTGTTGTCACAGGATCAATATCATAATTTGCCCGGCATGGTCATATGCTCAACATCATGGATCCGCCCGGCATGGTCACAGGCACAATATCACAATCCGGCCGATGTCGTTACATGCATAACAGCCCAATCCGCCCGGCATGGTCACATGCATAATATCACATACCTCCCGGCGTGGTCACACACTACCATTCCAAACCACATCACACATAAAGTAGATATGCAAGACTACATGTACAAGATCAAAGAACATCAATTTCATAATCCTGGGCTGACATAAGTGGAATTCTAAGGTGTATGCATGTGCAAGTGTGATATCATAGCTCAAATCGGGTGAATGCATCACAAAATAGCAGCTATCACGCTTAATTTAGGAGATTAACCACTATGCAACCTCAAACATGCCTCAAATACCGCACAACAGGGGTATAAATAAGAGAACATCACATCATGAAGCTTAGCAATCAATTGAAGGAAATTCATAGCCTAGGCACTACCCCGAACATGCAAAACTACCTTGGTGCATGCACATGGGCTTAGCCGCACACATATATGCCACCCAACTAGTGCCTCAACCAAGTTTAGGTAAGATATTGACCTCAAGCAAGCTAAATCACTCCTCTAACAAGCCCTTCTCGCGTGAATCAACCTTCGGACGGTTCGAATCTAGCCAAAATAACTTAACATAGTCAATAAGAGACATGGAAACCGATTCCAATTGATAAAGCTAAGATTTGTAACCAAAATCAAAAAGTTAACCCAAAACATCAACCCCGGGCTCGCACCTATAAACCAGACCAAACATTACAATTCCGAATATCAAATCCGGTACGAGTCTAACCATACAAAAATCATCTAATTCCAACCACAAATCGACCCTCAAATCATCAAATTTCACTCTCCAATAACGTAGTCCAAAACCCCCCAAAATCCCACCTTGAATTCTAATAAATTAGGTATAGTAATCAATGGGTAATCAATATCTAACACCAAAAGTGAGTAAGGATCACTTACCTCTTTAATTGTGATGAAAAGAACTCCAAATATTGCCTTAGACCGAGCTCCATAAATCTACAAATAAGAGAAAAGATCAAACTCTTAGACATATGTAGTCTGCCCAGCAATACCGCTTTTGCAGTCAATCTTATCGCACATGCGACGCTACTTCTGCGAAAAGTCCATCGCAGATGCGGAAACTCATTAATCCCCTACCATCCACTTTTGCTGATCAGTCGACACACCTACACAAGTGCATCTGCACTCCTTCGTCCGCTTCTGCGGACTCCCACGCCAAACTTAACTTCCGTACCTGCACGTATGTAGCTGCACCTGCGATTCATGGTCCGCATCTGCGGACTTCCTCTAACAGGCTCACCCCTATACCTGTGCTTCCCTACCCACATTTACGTTGTCGTATCTGCGGTCAAGCCCACCACATATACGAAAACACCAAAAGTCTAGAATATTTTCAGCAAATACCACAAGTCCAAAAAGTTGTCCGAACTCAATTAGAATCACACTCGAGGCCCCCGAAACCTCGTCCAAACATACCAACCAATCCAAAAATATAATACAAACTTACTCGAGGCCTCAAATCACATAAAAATTATCAAATCCGCGAATCGCACCTCACTTCAAACGTAATGAACTAATGAACTTTCAACTTTCAAAACTCATGTCGAACCATACCAAATCAACTCCAAATGACCTCAAATTTTGTATGCAAGTCCCAAATGACACAACAGACCTATTCCAACTCTCGGAACTAAAATCCAAACTTGAGATCATCAAAATCAACTCTCGGTCAAACCGATAAACCTTCCATACCTTCAACTTTCCAACTTTTGTCGAAAAGCACCAAACCAGCCTACGGACCTCCAAATCCAAATCCGGACATACATATAAGTCTAAAATCACCATAAAAAGCTATTGGAACCATCAAAACTTTATTCTGGAGTCGTCTATACAAAAGTCAAACTCTGATTGAACTCTTTCAACTTAAGCTTTCAACCTTAGGACTAAGTGTCCCAATTCACTCCGAAACCTCCCTAAAAATAAACCAACCGCCCGGGCAAGTCACATAACCCTAATAATAATAAGTAAGGCATGAAATAGGATAAACCGGGCGAAATTACTCTATACGACTGGCCAGAACATTATAGCTTAAATTCTTAGATGTTTCGCCTTTAAACATGGAATCAGATTCCGTAACTTCAATATTTTATGTGACTCCAAAATAAAGGGGAAAAAGAGAAAATATTCTTATAATTTAAGTACTACTATATACCTTGATTGCACCGCGGGATATTTGGTCTTGATATGTTGTAGAATTTGGTGACTTCTTTATTGGAATGAGTGTTTGTTCAAACTTATCTTGGCATAACGCGCCAACTGTTTGAATACCACTTTTATGTGACCCAAAATTAAAGGAAAAAAAAATGAGAGAATAGTCTTAGGGGTCGTTTGGTACACGGGATAAGGTGGGATAAAGTGTTATACTAAATTTTATACTATTGTTGGTTGGTGGTTAGAGGCAGGCCTAGGATTTGAGTATGATAGGGGCACCATTGTCATTAGATTTGAGTATGAATAATACATATACACTCTAGGATAGACCAGTAAATAAGCAGCATAATCCACTATATAATATAAAGTTGATAAGAAAAAAACTAAAATAAAGTAAGAAGAGCTTACACTTTAATTTCACCAGACTCCTCAATTGACTCGCAAACACAAACTTCGATTTCATCAACCTTCCCAATTAACCTGCGAACACAAATTTTAAGTTAAGCTTTCCAAGAATAAAAATTCCTACACATCCTTGTGCACACATGGACTAAACTGGAATAAACTTTAAAATGTAAAACAAGCTTAGTGGCCTTGATAGTAATTCGTGACATACTTATAGTAATATCTACTGCTGTCCCAAAAAGTGAACTAAAGAAGGTACAACTTATATCAAAATACAAACGTCAACATTATAGAATATCGTTAATTGATACTAATATAACAAAAGTACATCATCCACTTATACTTGACTCGACGTGTTTTCATATTCTTAAAACAATCAATAATAGCATCATTGCTTACATTTGCAAATACTTCTTTTTCAAAGTAATAAACTAAATAATCATATACAAATGGATCACCAATACTACTACGCAAATTCATCTTTATGTACTTCATGGATGATAACGCTCTTTCTACCGTTGCAGTCGCGTCAGCTAAAATTAGAGTCAATTTCACAAGTAAATAAACAAGTGAACATATCTCCACAAGATTTGCCTCAACCAACGCTTTTGCCAAATCACCAATTCATTTCAAATTCGAGAATCTAGAGTCACCACGTTGCATGTGTAATATGAAAGTGTGAAGTTGGTGACTAAGATCTGGAAGCTTCAATTCACCAAATTCATCTGGATAATACTTGGCCAATTTCATTATTATTTCTTTATCACAATTACCAAACGAAATAGCCAGATTCAAGCTAGCCATACCAAGATGCAAGTTACTACTAATAACATCAAAATGACTGTTGAGCTCCTGAAGTTGCAAATCAATCACTGCATAAAAACGTTCAACACTTAAGTGATGTGAATAAGTAACACTAGAAGACCTACACTTCGACTTTCCACAAATATAGAATTCTTCCATATTGGGCACCAAAATGTCATGTTTAGCATAAAATAAAGAGATTTCATCAATTAATAATTGCCATCCTTCATCTCTCATTTGTTGCAACTTTTCCTTTGTAAGGTTAAGAAATATCATGGCACTGACAATATCTTGCTCTTTCTTCTGTAAAGCTTTACTCAGCCCGCTCGACATCAACAATACTCTTAACATCAAGTGAAGCATAAACACAAATTCAAATGAATTGATTTTACTCAAAAAAGCTTCTGCTTGCAATCTATCGTTAGCCTCAGAACCTTCATATTCAATCATCCCAAGCACATGAACAATAGATGCAAATAAAACAATAAAGTTATCTAATATTTTACAATGTGATTCCCAACTAGTGACGCTGGCCTTTGAAGCCCTCGCTCATGATTTAATCCTTTCCCACTTTGAACTTCACCACTCTCTAGCAATTGCTCCAATAATTCTGCTTGATGATTCCGAAGTTCATCTCTACGTTTAAAGGATTCCCCAATAACATTCAACACATTACCAACTATAGCAAAGAACTTGTCCACCTCCTTATGTTTGTTTTAGCAACCGCTACAAGCATCAATTGTAATTTATGAGCAAAACAATGAATGCAATGTGATGAAGGAGTTTCTTGCAAAATTAAAGCTTTAAGACCATTCATGTTTCCTTGCATATTACTAACTCCATCATAGCCTTGTCCCCATATTTTGGATGGACTTAATGAGTGTTTGATAAGCAAAGAAAGTATTGCTTCCTGCAACGACTTTGCAGAGGTATCACAAACACGAACAAGACTAAAAAATGGCTCGTTCACTTGTCCTTTTTTATCAACATACCGCAAAGCACATGCCATTTGTTCATGGTGTGAAATATCCTTGGACTGATCAACTAATATCCTGAAATAATCCCAATCCAAATTATTAATTATAGCTTTTACGATTTCTTGTGCACAAAGCACTCACAATGTCCTTTTGAATTTTTGGCGAGGTCATCATATCATTTATTGGAGCATGTTTCAATATGACTCTATCCATTTGAGGGAGCCTCTTTGCAAGCCATTCCAAAATCTTCTTGTAACAAAACTAATCAACATAGTAAGTCATAAAACCATAAACACACATGTGGGAAGCATCAAAATAGAAAACGGGACGCAAATACACAAAATGATCGGTCAGGTCGTTACATTCTCCCCCTCTTAAAACAAACATTCATCCTCGAGCATGCATATAGACGTACCTGAAGTGATGAAAAGGTGAAGATAACATCTTCGCATGTCATGATCGGTCAATCAGGTTGCCACTTCAACCGGATAACCCCTCTATTGAACCTTTACTGAAGCAATATTCTTTGATCTCAACTTTCGGACCTATCTTTCCAAGTTAGCCATCAACTCCTCAATATAAGTCAAATCCTTGTCTAATTAGACTGAGATTAAGTCTAGAACATGGGACAGATCACCATAATACTTTTGGAGCATAGAAACATGGAACATTGGGTGAACTACCGATAAGTTGGGTGGCAATGCAAGCTTGTAGGCCACCTCACCAACTCTCTTAAGGATCTTAAAAGGACCGATATACCTAGGTCTCAACTTTTCCTTCTTCCCGAATCTCATTACACCCTTCATGGGTGAAACCCGGAGCAAAACTCGCTCTTCAACCATAAATGGTACATCACGAGCCTTCCGATCAGCATACCTCTTACGTCTAGAATGGGCTGTACGAAGCCAATCTTGAATCAACTTACTTTATCCAAGGCATCTCGAACCACTTCTGTGCCCAACAACCTAGCCTCTCCCGGCTCAAATCAACCTACTTGAGAACGACAATGTCTCTTATAAAGGGCCTCATAAGGAGCCATATGAATACTCGAATGGTAGCTGTTGTTGTAGGCAAACTCTGCAAGTGGCAAGAACTTATCTCAAGAACCCCAAAATCCATAACACATACACGAAGCATATCCTCTAATATCTTAATGGTGTGCTCAGACTGCCCGTCCGTCTGGGGTGAAATGCTACACTCAACTCAACCTCTGTGCCTAACTCATACTGCACAACTCTCCAGAAGTGCGACGGGAACTGCGTACGTCGATCAACGACTATGGATACATGCACACTATGTAGTCTGACAATCTCGCGAATGTAGACCTTAGCCAGCTGCTCTGAAGAATAGGTAGCCACCACCGGAATGAAATGAGCTGACTTGGTTAACACGTCCACAATCACCCATACCGCAACATATTTATTCTGAGTCCGTGGGAGACCAACAATGAAATGCATGGTAAAACGCTCCCATTTCCACTCGTGAATCTCAAGTCTCTGAATCAAACCGCCCGACCTCTGATGCTCATAATTCACCTGCTGACAATTTAGGCACCGAGCCACATACTCCACTGTATCTTTCTTCATTCTCCTCCATCAATAGTGCTATCTCAAATCCTAATACGTTTTAATGGCACTTGGATGAATGGAGTACCGCGAACTGTGGGCCTCCTCAAGGACCAACTCACATAACCCATCTACATTGGGCACGCATAACCGGACTTGCATCCGCAACACGCCGTCATCTCTGATACAAACCTCCTTGGCATTGCCGCCTTAAGGACAAAACAATGGGGGTCATCATACTATTGCTCTCTGATGAGATTATATAAATAGGACCGAGAAATCATGCAAGCAAGAACCCGGCTGGGCTCTAAGACATCCAATCTCACAAACTGATTAGCCACGGCCTGAAAATCCAGGGCTAGTAGACTCTCTACTGCCGGTAGATATGCCAAATTGCCCAAACTCTCCGCCTTTTGACTCAAGGTATCAGCCACCACATTGGCCTTCCCAGGAAAGTATAGAATAGTGATATCAAAGTCTTTAAGCAACTCTAACCATCTCCGCTGCTGCAAATTAAGTTCGTTCTACTTGAACATATGATGGAGACTCTAGTGGTCGGTCTCATATGGGCCACCATATAAATAATACCACCAAATCATCAATGCATGAATAATAGATGCCAATTCCAAGTCGTGGACCTGCCGAGACGTGTATACAATGACCCTACCATCTTGCATCAACACCGCTATCACACCCCAAAACTGAGGAGCGTGACCGGCGCTCAACCGAGTGAACCCGACCGAGCAAGCCTATTAGATTTCCTTCTAC
>AWOL01S0929599.1:0-21330 GCA_000715115.1 Nicotiana otophora
CTGCTCCTCTGCAGGCACGAGTGGCCCTACCTTGGGCTAAACTGCAACTACTGGCTGCACCAGTATAACACCCTGTGTCTGATAAGCAAGAGCTAGTTGCTCTAGTGTACAAGATAGAGTCTGAGCTCCTCCCCTAGTATGTGAAGTAGCTGGTGCGACCGGAATCAACCTTGCTCGGGCCAAATTTCCAAACATACTCACAAAGTGAGCCAGAGTCTCCTGAAGTCATGGTGTAGTCATAGGCTCCTCAAGTGCCCGAACAGGTCCCACCTGCTCAACATGATCAATCTCTTGCTCCTCAACTGGAGCTACTGGTGGCTCCACAATTGCTGTTCTAGTAAGTGCTCTAGCTGCAGTGCGTGCCCTATCTCCACCCCTACTGCTGTCCCGGCCTCTCGCATCTCTAATAGGGGCTGCTGGTGCCTACCCAGCCAGTACCGCAGAACGTATCTTCATCATCTGTGAGAGAATGGAAGAGTAAGGTTTAAACTTGGGATACAAAATTCACACGATAAAGAATGAAAGAAAGTGAAGTTTCGTAATAGCCCGACAACCTCTCATAGATAAGTATAGACGTCTCAATACCGATCCGTAAGACTTTACTAGAGTTGCTCATGACTCGTCACCTATGAACCTAGAGCTTTGATACCAACTTGTCATGACCTGAATCCCACCATAGGGGTCGTGATGACACCTAATCTCTAAGACTAGGTAAGCCAATCACCTAACAACATTTAAACACCTAAAACATGATATAATAAGACTAGATTTAATATAACAATGAAAATAGCATTAACATAAGCCAAAAATAGCAAAACGCAAAACAACATCCCCGAAACTAGGTAGTACAGAGTCATGAACTCTAACTAAATACATAAGTATTTCTCAGAATACAATACCATTCGAATGTAAAATTAACAGCATCAACATAAAGGATGAGACTCCAAGGGACTGCGACGGTCATGTAGCTTTACCTTGAATCCCCGCGATCAATGTATGCTCTCACTCCCTATGTCTGTTGCCTCCAATACCTGGATTTGAAAAATAATGTACAAAAGTGTAGTATGAGTAATCCATAATCGGTACCCCTTAAGTAGCAAGACTAACCTCAGTGAAGTAGTGATGAGTTTCAAGTCATATGATACTCACTAGTCAAATAACATGTGCAATATATCAATAACTAACAACAGATTATGTAATGGAAAATAAGATCGACAATCTCTTTAGAACATGTGATAACAACTCAACACAAGAAAAGTCCACTTTGACAACGAACATCATATTGAAACATAAACATATGACACCTCGTACCCAAATTTTGTCACAATAACAATATTTACCCTTATCACTCCGTAACCTACCACAATAGCAATATCCACCCTTATCGTTCCAGAATATTAATATCCATCCTTATTAATCCGTACCCCAATGCAATAGCAATATCCACCCTTATTGCGTCGTACCCCGACACAATGTCAATATCCACCCTTATCGCTCTAGAATGATGTCATTCCCTCTTATTGCTCCGGAATGTCAATATCTACCCTTATCGCTCCGTACTCGGACAATAATACAAATATCAATTACAATCGCACGGCAAAAATCTCATGCCAACACCCAACCAATCCGCCCAACATGTCCACATATGCCAGAATCACAACAATGTAATAAGAATCATCAACAAAGATATACGCTCATAATTCTTCAACAAGGGGTACAAGGACATAATGATCATAATATGCAAATGGGGGTACAATATATAAAGCATTACTACGACTAAATCAATTTATAACAATCTAGTTCATGTAGTCATGGAGTGATTAAGCATGTTTCAATAAGGCTTATCATCAAATTAAGGCATATTAATAGCCTAAGGTCTCATCTGGTCATAAACCACACATAGCATCCGCACACACGCTCGTCACTTCGCGTAACGTTTCATTTCATATAGCACAAATGGGCAAATAGGGCCAAATCCTAATGGGTATTCCCCCACACAAGGTCAGGCAAGATACTTACCTCAGAAAGCTAAATCAATACTCAAAAATGCCTTTCCTTTAAAAATTACCTTCGTTCGCCTCAAATATATTGCAAAATGACTTAATAACATCAACTAATGCTAAAGGAATTAATTTCAAACAGTAAAGTCTCAATATTTACCCAATTTCCAAAAAGTCAACAAAAGTCAATCCTAGGCCCACACGGTCAAAACCCGAGTCGAGGATTAAATCCAGACTACCCAAAATCCCACGAGTACAAATATGTAATTAGTTTCTAAAACCGACTCCATATCGACTCTCAAATCCCCAATTTTTATTTTTTTAAAATATAGTCATAGCCCCCCAGAAATATCCTTTCAAATCCCATAATTTAGGTGTAAAAATTCATGAGAAAGCAAGATATAATCCAAAATCAAGTGAAAATCACTTACCCAAGTAAAAGTTCTCTTCAAAAATTACCCCTCTCCAAGTCTAGGATTCAAAATATGATAAAATGGGTCTAAGCCCCGAAATGGCATAAATTATAACAGCTACGGATGTCGCATTTACGATCAGGGGTTCGCAAATGCCACCCTTGCAATTGCAAAATAGGGATCGTAAAAGCGAACTTGGCCCCTGAGCACAGACATCACAATTGCGACCATGAATCTTGCAATTGCGACCAACTATCGCAAATGCGAAGCACCGTTCGCAAATGTGGGCATCACAATTGCAATACTAGCTTTGCAAATGCGAAGCTGGCCTTCTGAGCCACACATCACATATGCAATCAATTGTCCACAAATGTAGACTTTACAAATTCAAGCAGACCTTCGCAAATGCGAGGTCTGTAGCACCAGCAAACTGAAGTTTTTCCCAAACTCATCCGAAACTCACCCAAGCCCCTCGGGCCCAACACCAAATATCCACACAAGTAAATACACCTCCTACAAACTCGCTCTCAAGCTCAGAACATAAAAAAACATACCAAATCATGAATCGAGCAACAAAATGCATAATGCAAACTTTGAAACTCAAGAACATCAATATTGACAACCAAGCATCTGATTCCTATCAAACCAACTCGGAATGAGATTAAACTTAGCATACAAGTTCTAAATTACAAAGCGAACATATTCCAAGTCCCGGAACAATGATATGAACCCGATAGCCACAAGTAAACTCAAGGTCAAACTAATGAAATTTCTAAACCTTCAAATTGTTAACTTTCAGCAAAAAGATCCAAATCATCCTAGGAACCCCCGAATCCAATTATGGGCATATGCCTAAATCCAAAATCATAATACAAATCTATTGGAACAATCAAACATGAATCCGGGGTTGTTAAGACACCTTGATCAATTCTTATACCTCAAGCTTCCAACCATAGAACGAAGTGGTCTAATTCACTCAAAAACCTTTCTAAGACCAAACCAACCATCCTCACAAGTCAAATAACGACAAATTCACATACAAGGAGTATCCCATTGGAAAATAGGGCTCAAATACGCAAAACGAGTGACCAGGTCGTTACGTTTTTACAGTCATTGCCACGTATAGTTGTAATAATCCTAATGGGAGGTAATTAATACTTAAGAACAAGAAAATAAAGTTAACGAATAATTATTATATGAATTTTGAAGATGTACATGTTTAAAAGGTTTTATTATCATTGTAGCGGAACATAGCTTATTTCATTAGAGAAACTTGGATGTGCTCTTATTATCCCTATTATAAAAAAATTCTAGGTAAAATTTTTGATTTTCCTTGAGTATATTGACTTTAATTTTATTTTCCCAGTCAAAGTCATTAGATCAACTAACAAGAGCGGGTAATACAATTAGTAGCAAAGTAGTATGTCATTTCAGTTAGCTCAACCTCCTGATAAAACTAAAACAATGTGTTAGCACATCAAAGAACTTATGCATCTATAAAATAATAGTTAACACATAATGTTTTCACTTAAAAGGACCCATTATGATTCTGAACAGCTGTAATAGGTGACTAATTTCTGGTATATTTTGTCTTGCCCCGACTACTTGTGCGGAACAATGATATGGCATGTAATTGTATGTACACTTTTATTACTTAAGTAGTGTTGATTAATATGTAATTTAACCTCAATTTTATCACATAATAATAATAAAAGATAACATAGTTTGGTGTAAACACTAGGTGTAAGTAAAATTATCTCCTTTGAACTAGGATGCTAATATTAGGTTTATGATCACAACTATTGCATATTGTACCTATCACGAAAGATCGTGGGTTAACTAGCACACAATCACACACAAAGCAAATAGAAAAACATAACAAGGATTTAATGAGGTTCGATTAAGCCTAGTCCTTGGGTCAGAAGCAATGATAGTTTTCCCTTATGAATGAGAAGAAAAATACAGTAAAATCCATAGAATTTCCAACTACAACTCGTATATATAGATCCCAAATAAATCCAAACCTATATGAAATTTTTGTTTTCCAATATGATAAGGACAATAAGTTTTTCTTTCTCAATCTATTGGCACAATGGGTTTTCAAACCTATAGGGATTATTGGTTTTCTAAAAATACAAGAAAACAATTCAAGACATAAATAATAAATCTTCCTCTTGGCTTGAATTATATTCATCAATAGGAATAAGATCTCTCTACCTTGCCCTCATCGCTTGAAAAGGTCTCTATCTGTTGCCGCACACATCAACCAAGTCTAGGTGATGCCTAAATCTATTAAGAGACTCAATATCTTCACCCATAGCACTAATCTGTCGATCTATTTTTGTACTCAAAATAGCTTCTTGATAACTATTACACTCAAGTACATCAACAGTCTCTGTAAATGACAAAGCAAATCTTACAGGATTTGTATATCCAAGAAGATTTTCATCAACTACGTTCGCAAACCTTTGCGGTCGATTGATCACTCTCTTTTCTCTATCTGTTGCAATGCTATATAGTTGATGTTGCACAGATGCATCAAATTTATCATCTGATAAATATTTTGTACTACCTCCACTTCCTTTGCTTCTAAACTATTAGGCTGAGCTAGTAGAGATTCAATTTCTAGATCTATACGATCACTAACATCATAATCTGTTTCGCTAATAATTTCTCCCTCTAACTGTTAAGTGAGGTAGATTCATTGAATATCGCAACCCTACTGATAATAACCCTGGAGTCTTTCAGCACAACCTATAACCTTTCTCTTCAGTTTCATACCATAGAAATATGCATTTATTGTTTGCCAGCTCAAGTTTTCTATCCCTCACATGAGCATAAGCAAGACAACCAAATATCCTCAAATTTGAATAATCAACAGGAAAACTGGATTATACCTCAAAAGTAGTTTTAAACTCAATATCTATGGATGGAGATCTATTGACCAAATAAAAAGCTGTATTGATTACTTTAGCCTAATAATTATTTCTAGCACATGAGTGTGAAAGCACGCTTCATGCCCTATTACAAAGCATTTTGTTTATACATTCTGCAACATCATTATGTTGTGATATTCCTACACAAGTGCGATGTCTTTCTATGCCTTCTTTGTTGAGAAATTATTGAACTCTAAATTACAACATTCTAACCTATTGTCAGTCCAAAGATGCTTAACTTTTCTTTCCATCTGCCTCTCAACCTTCATCTTCCATTTAACAAATATAGGAAATGCCTCATCCTTTATTTTTAAAAAATATACCCACACCATTCTTGAGTAATCATTAATCAAAGCCATAAATGTAATAACCCGATATGTTGTTTTGTTATTTGAGCCATGTTTCCCCTTTTGAAGCTTCTTGTATGTGTATTTTTGGTTTCATGGCTTGCGGGGATAGTTTATTTTATTTCGAGAATGTTTTGGATTAATTTGGAATAATTGGTTCTTAGTTTAGAAGCTTTAGTTGGAAATGTTGACCGAGGTTTGCCTTTTTTGAAAACGACCCTAGAACGGTATTTTGATGGTTCTAATAGGTTCGTATGGTGATTTTGTACGTAGGCGTATGCCCGAAATTGGATTCGAAAGTTCCTAGATTGAATGGGCTCTTTTGCCAAAAATTGGTAATTTGAAGGTTTAGAAATTTTCTATGTTTGACCATAGGTTGACTTTTTGTCCATCGGGTTTGGATTTTGGTTTTAGGACTTAGATCAGGTCTGTTTTATCATTTGAAACTTGTATACAAAGTTTGATGTCATCCGGAGTTGGTTTGATGGGAATCAGACGCTTGGTTGTGAGTTTAGCGATTCTTGAGTTTTATTGTGAATTCTAGGTGTTTTGGTATCCAATTCATGGTTATGGATGTTATCTTAGTATTTTTAGCTCGCCAGTGAGTTCGATATTTTTATAATTGTGTGGATATTTGGAGTGGAGCCCCGGGGGCTCGGGTGAGTTTTAAACGCGTTTCGAAGTGTTTTGAGTGAGTTTAAGATTGCTGGTGTTGCATGTCTTGCAAATGCGAGATCCTATTCGCATTTGCGGACCTTGCATTTGTGAGGAGGGTGTCACATTTGCAAGGTGGGCTGGGGGCTGGAATGTTCGCTTTTGCAAACTTTAGGATTGCATTTACGATTGGCATCTTGGCATTCCGGAGGGTATGTCATCATATTTGCGAAGAGTTTGTCGCATTTGCGACATTCTCAGGGCTGCTCAAGCGTCGCTTTTGTGATCACATTTTTGCATTTTTGAACCCCATGTCACATTTGCGACATCCACAGCTGAACAAAAGGATGGGATTTCAGGACTTAGTCGAATTTTATCATATTTTGGAGCCCTAGACTTGGTGGGAGGCGATATTAGGAGGAAAGTTTCATACAAAGCTTTTGGGTAATGATTTTGACATAATTTTGATTATATCATATGATTGTTTATGAATTTTAACATCTATATCATGAGACTTGAAGAGAAATTTTGGGAATTTCTTATTATGTTTCGAAAAATAAAAATTTAAGTTTTGAGAGTCGAACTGGATTCAGTTTTGACAACAAAACACATATATGGACTCCTGGAGTTATAGGTAGTTGAGATCTACCCTTCGACTCGAGTTTTGATCGGGCAAGCCTGGCGTTGACTTTTGTTGACTTTTGAAAAATTGTGTAAAGATCTTAACTTTATTAATCGAAATTGGTTTCTTTTACATTATTTGATATAATGAAGCGTTTTAGTTAGATTTGAGCCGAGCGGAGGTGAATTTTAAAGGAAAAATATTTTTTTAAGTATTGAATTGGCCTAATTAAGGTAAGTAGCTCATCCAATTTTGTGTGGGGGAATTACCCCTTACGGGTTGGTCTAATTTGCATTATTTTTACTATGTAAAATAACGTGTACATAAGGTGATGAGTGTGTATACGGGCATATGTGTGGTAAATGACCGGATTAGACGTTAGGCTATTAATATGCCTTGACTTGGAGTTGTTTGTTATATGAATCATATTTTATTGTTGTTTACTCCCCGCACCCTTGTGTTATTGTTATTATTCTTTTACATATTGTTGTTGAACCGTGGGAAACATATTGTTGTAGCTTTGGTATTGTTATTTGGGCAATGTTGTGGTATATGTGCACATGTGGTGCGAGTTGATTATTGTATTGTGAATGAGATGCACATGCGGGGATATAAAAGTGGTGTTATTGATGCGCATGTGACGAGATAAGGGGGTTTATGCGTGTGTTGCAAGTAAGGAGAAATAATACATTGTGATGCACATGCGGCGAGATAAGGGGGATTATGCGCGCGAAGCTATATAGGGAAAATGTTTCAATGTGAAGCTCACACAATGTCATAAGGGTGATTTATGACTATGCCAAGTGGTACTTCGGAATGACTCTTATTGTTATTCTTGTGTTGGAATGGGTTGATGATTTGAACATGTCATCATTTTCCTTAAATGCTTTCATGTTCTATTTTACGAGTTTTGATTGATTTGTCGTGTTATCACATGTCTACCTTTTGTCTATTTATTTGGTTATGCTTTCCGTTGTTAGTTTTGTATTGATATTCTGCACAGGTTATTGTCTACTGAGTAGCGACTTGATCTCATCACTACTCCACCGAGGTTAGTCTTGATACTTACCGGGTACCGATTGAGGTGTACTTATACTATACTTCTGCACATTTTTGTGCAGATCCAGGTACCTTAGAGCATGCCAATTATTAGTGAGTTGATTGCGAGTTGATGTGGAGATTTCAATGTATACCTGCTATTTCGCTTGTAGGCCCCAGAGTTACCTTATATTGTTTCCTTAATATTGTTTATTGTATACCAAACAGTGCTATACTTTGAGACGCATTATGTACTTCTTGTAGAGCTTAGGACTCTATATTACCGGGTTTTGGGATTGTGATTGTTATATTACCATATTGACTATGATTTGATCCATTTTCTCAGCTTTATTTAACATTTAAGTTGTTATATTCTATCTGATGTTGTTGTGTGATAGGCTTACCTAGTCTTAGAGACTAGATGACATCACGATCTTTAAGGTAGGATTTCGGGTTGTGATGAGTTGGTATCAGGGTTTTAGGTTCATAGGTTCTACAAGTCATAAGCAGGTTTAGTACAGTCTTGAAGATCGGTACGGAAACATCTGTACTTATCTTCGAGAGGCTACGAATCTATTAGGAAATGTCGCTTCTTTCATTCCATTTCATGCGGATTTATTGATTTTTGAATTTGAGCCTTTGTTTTTCTAATATCTCTCGCAGATGGTGAAGATACGAGCTTTAGTTACTGATGATGCTGCCCCCGGTGCCGGTGTTGCTAGAGGCCAGGGCAGAGGCCGATGTGGAGGGAGACCACGTGCGGCAGCGAGGGCCGTGATTGAGGAGCCACCAGTTTGCGATATTAGATATATACACACACAAACACACACACACACACACACACTCAACTGTTATCAACGGAGTCATAACCAACATCTATTTGCACTCGAACACTGGTCTGTAAGCCTCTAAGAGTGCCATAACACATAACTTGGTCGGTACAGGCCCCCACCATATCCAAAACAACCGAAACATATACTTTAGTACCTATTGACTTCTGTACAGCTACTCTGGAGAAGTGGAGCGCGACAACCAATAGCCGAAACGTGCATCCTACTAGGGAGGAACATCATCGGGTCTATATGTATATGTGGGCATTGACACAATGCCCAGAAAAAAGAGGCTTCAATACTGAATATGTAAGGCTGATAATGTATGTAAACTAAAGGCATAACATAAGAGATACCAATACAAAATTTTAACCTAAATACCAAAGACAAGCCACTGGTGGCGTACACTGTTGTAACTATGAATCATAAGTGTATGCAAGTTTGTAAAAGTCAGGCCACTCATTGGGGCTATGCATTAAATATTATCGAATATTATTCAACCGCTCTTTGGGCATATCATCTCATATCATGTTCAACCATTCTTTGGGATGTATCGTATCATATCGTGTTCAACCACTCTTTGGAACATAACATATCCTATTGTACCCAGCCTCGGAGAGGACTCGGTAAAGTCTTATGTCTTCATCATATCGTACCTGTCCTCAAGGGGTCTCAATTGTACCCGGCCTCCACAGGACTCGGCGTAACCGGTCACAAGAAGACTCGGTAAATCCACTACTGGTCAATGGCTGCACAATAGGTTCCCTACCTGGCCGACTATAGCGCGACTCGGTAAATTAAAATAGATATATATAAGTAAGTTCAATGCAAGATCAATTTCAAGATATATCAAGATTAAACACAGAATGAATTAAATTCCCCGACCTCAAGATACTCTCCGGGAAAATCTAAAACTTAAAAGAAAATGCCACTGGTATAGAAGGTACAAGAACACGAACAAAATTATCAAGAAAGGTTGAGAACAGTTCTGTCTTACAACATAAGGATCATGTAGAAAGCAGCATTCACATCAAGTCATGCCAATAAAGAAAACTACCTTACATACCTTTTTGAAGGATGAACTACGCTTTATGAGTTTTTACACTTCTATGATTATTATCTTCACTTCCAAGGAATATCAACAATCAGTATAACAAGAAGACAGACGATACAGTGATGATCACCAGATTCTTTACATTAAATCTTTCGAGGTTCGCCTTTGATTTGGTCTTGAATCGTTAAAAGTTCTTAGAGAGAGTTTGAGAGCATTTTTAGGTGAGCTACAACTGGTAATATTTTGTAGAATCAAAATAATAAAGTTGTACTAGTTTATATATCAGCTAGAAACTCCACCACCTCAAACGTCAAATGTCAAACGTCAAACGGGTCGCCCCGCACCAGCCATTGCACCCAGTAGGGCAGCTGGCGCAAAGCTGATGAAGCATAATCACACCCGTGGTCCCATAACGTGTTGTCAGACGATTGATTATGCTATAATCCAAACTTATCAATCTCCAACTTCATGGGTGGATAAAGAGTGTGGGGTATAACATCATTCCCCCTTCGGAATATTCATCCTTGAATGTTGAATTTCAGTCAATCTTTCAGAATTCATCAATCATCCTCCGTGGTATTTTGAGTTGTGCTTGCTATAGTAGTTTCAACATTGGCTCTTATAGTATGAAATAAATAAGGGTATTTGGATTTCATATCCTCTTCTGCTTCCCATGTCATTTCTTCTTTATTGTTGTTTCTCCAACATACTTTAACTGAAGCTATCTCTTTGGTTCGCGACTTGCGAACTTGACGATCTAGGATAGACACCGGGATTTCCTCATAAGATAGGTCCTCTATAACTTGGACATATTTAATGGGGGTAATATGATATGGATCACCCCAAGTATTTATGAAGCATGGACACATGGAACACCGGGTTCACTGCTCCTATTTCTAGTGGCAACTCAAGCTTGTAATCCACTTGACCGATTTTCTAGGTAATATGATATGGTCCGATGTATCGGGGGCTAAATTTGCCTTTCTTTCCAGACCTCATTACGACTTTCAAGGATGACACTTTAAGGAATATCCAGTCTCCTATAGCGAACTCTAAATCTTAATGCCGGTTATCTGAGTAGGATTTTTGTCTGCTTTGAGCGGTCAATAATCGATCTTGAATCATTTTAACCTTCTCTATAGCCTGTTTCACCCAATCAAGACCTAATAACTTTGTCTCACCAATGTCGAACCATCCGTTAGGGGATCTGCACTTCCTTCTGTATAGAGCTTCATATGGTGCCATCCAAATTCTTGAATGGTTGCTATTGTTTTAGGCAAACTCGATGAGTGGTAGATAGTCTTCCCAACTTCCTTTGAAGTCTAGTACACAGGCTCGTAGCATGTCCTCGAGCATCTGAATGATGCATTCAGCATGGCCATCTGTCTGCGGGTGGAAAGCCATGCTAAGATTGATCTTTTTACCCAAAACTTTTTGAAAGGATCTCTAGAAGTTAGCTGCAACCTAAGCACCTCTGTCCGATATAGTAGAAATCGGAACTCCATAAAGTCAAACTATTTCCTTAATATATGATTTAGCATAATCTTCAGCCGAGAAGGTAGTCTTGACAGGTAGGAAATAAGTTGACTTTGTGAGTCTATCCACAATAACCCATATAGAATCAAACTTCTGGCGAGTATGTGGTAATTCGATAATAAAATCCATGTTGATTACCTCCCATTTCCATATTCTGAAGTAATCCTCCTAGCTTTTGGTGTTCAACCTTAACTTGTTGGAAATTTGGACACTAAGCGGTGTATTCAACAATGTTCCTCTTCATGTCGATCCACCAGTTTAGTTGTCGAAGGTCATGATACATATTAGTAGTCCCCAGATGAATGGAATATCGGTACTTTTGAATCTCCACCATAATCTGCCCCCGGAGTCCCATGACACGGGTACACATAACCAGTCATTATATATAGAGACTCCATCCTTGGATAACTCGAATATTAGTTTCTTTCAAAAAGGGATAATTTTCCTTATATTCACCAAGGATAAATCGTCAAATTGCTGTGCTTTTACTTTTGCTATTAACTAGGATTCAACAGTATTCCGAACTATGAGTTCTCCATTACCCGTGTCAAGCAATCGTACACTCAAATTGGCCAACCAGTACAAGTCTTTAGTAATTTCTAATTTATCAACTTCCACATGTGTCACGCTATCCATAGATTTTCGACTTAATGCATCAGCCACAACATTTGCCTTACTAGGGTGGTATAGAATATCGACATCATAGTCCTTTAACAACTCAAGCCACCTTCGGTGTCTTAGGTTCATTTTTTTATTGAATATGTATTGCAAACTCGTATGATCTGTAAATATGTCAACATGAACTCTATACAAATAGTGACACTATATTTTCAAAGAAAATATAACAACCTCTAATTCCAAGTCATGAGTTAGGTAATTCTGTTCGTGTTCCTTAGTTGTCTTGAAGGATAAGCAACAACTCTTCTATGCTGCATTAGAACATTGCCCAGCTCCACTCTAGAAGCGTCACAATATATAACGTAATCTTCTGATCCTTCGGGTAAAGCTAGAATGGGTGATGATGTTTATCTATTATTTAACTCGCGGAAAGTCCTTTCACAAGTATCGGTCCACTGGAATTTAGCTCCCTAATGTGTCAACTTTGTTAACAGAGCGATAATAGAAGAGAAATTCTCTACAAACCTACCAGCTAAGCTTAGGAAACTACGCACCTCTGTAGGAGTTATGGGTCTTGGCCAGTTCTTAACTGCCTCAATCTTTTGATTATCAACTTGGATTCCCTCATCGGATACTATATTCCCAATAAAAGCGACCGAGTTTAATTGATCAAGCAAATCATCAATCCTAGGAAGCGGATACTTGTTCTTAATCGTTACCTTGTTCATCTGTCGGTAATCAACACACATCCTCAACGAACTGTCTTTTTTATGAACAAATAATACCGAGGCACCCATGAGGAAGTGCTAGGTCGGATGAATCCCTTATCTAGAAGATCTTTCATTTGAACTTTAAATTCCTTCAACTCTATAGGGGCCATCCTATATGGAAGAATAGATATGAGTTGTGTATCGGGAAGCATAATGATAGCAAACTCGATTCTCTCTCGGTAAGTATAGCCGAGAGCTCATCAGGAGAAATATCAGGAAATTCATTGACAACCGGGACCGACCGAAGGGATGGAGGCTTTGCCTCCACATTCTGCACTCGCACTAAATGATAGATACATCCTTTTGAAATCATCTTTCGAGCTTTAAGGTAAGAAATAAACTTTCCCTTAGGTGCTGCAATATCACCCTTTTATTCAGTGATGGGTTCTTCTGGAAATTTAAAGTGAACAACTTTCATTCAACAATCCATATTAGCATAACACGAAGCCAAAAAATCCATTCCCATAATGACATCAAACTTCACAATACCTAATTCATTCAAATCATCCATGGCGTGAGGATCATAAATTATTACATAACACCCTCAATATATTTGTCTAACTATCACGGACTCACCTACGGGCGTAGATACTTCAAATGACCGACGTAACAATTCAGGTTCCTTACCACATTTACTAGCAAAAAATGGAGCAATATATGACAAGGTAGAACCTAGGTCTATCAAAGCATACATATTTGTGGAGAATATAGATAGTATACCTATAATCACATTCAGTAATGACTCTAGGTCCTGTCGACCTGACAATGCATAGCTGGGATTCTGTTGTCCACCTAAGCTAGACGCTCCACCTCTACCTCTACCTCTTCCAACTGATGCTTGCGGAACTTGCTTATGAGGACATACTGATGAAGATGAAGCTGTTACCGATCCTATCGACTGCATCATACAGCTCCTACCTCTCACCGGGCCAAAGTACATAATGTGGCCGGGTTGCCCATACGAATAATATAAGTCTGAACCTTGGCGACACTGCCCAAAATGGGTCTTACCACATCAACCACAATACGACACCAAGGATCTCATCTTACTAGGATATCCATCATATTGTAGGCCTGGTCCCCATGAATGTTGACCCTGACAAGAATAAATGGTTCGATCATAACGCTGGCCCTAGAACTGCAATGGTGCACTAATTGCCGAATAAGATGGATGCTAAGGAAACGGAGGTCTAAATCTACCTTGAGATTCTCCCATATCACCTGTGGACCAGGCTCTATTATACTAGCCCTGATCATGGTCTCGAACGGCTCACTACTGCCTCTTTCGATCCTCCAAGTTGTGCATAGGCTTGAATATGAGCAATGCCCATATTCGGATTCAAAGAAGTAGTGGTACATTCATTGATCAAATAAGGTCCCAGACCACCCACAAATCGATGTTCTCTATCACTCATCTCAGCCACAGCTGAAGGGGCGTACCTACTCAAAGAGTTAAATTGTATGCTATCAGACACTCATATTACCCTGCTCCAACCATAATATATATCTTGCATGGATCAGCGAAGCTCAACATGCAAATACTCCTGCAGAAATGACTCAGAAAACTCCCTCCATCTTGCTAGTGGAGCAAGAGGTCCCCTAGACTGTTCCCAAGTCTCATACCAAGACACAACAATATCCCGCAAATCTTTAAGAAGCAAGCTCTTCTAACTCAGTATCAGTGGCATGCATAACTCATAAAGTCCGTTGCATCTGATCTTAAAATTTCTAAGAATCTACATTTGGATCTGTTCCTCTGAATACTAGAAGGTCTAGCTTAATAAAATCCCAAACCCTTGCACTGGCCATTCTATATAAGGTCCCATAGGTTGACACTAGGCCTAGGAAGCTACTAATTGAGTTAATAACTGCACAGCACTCCGCATATCTATATCTTGATCAAGAGAAACCGGGGGAGGAATTAGGGGTATGTTAGTTCCTCTATACCCTTTAAGGGGTAGTGGTGCCTCTTCCGAAGTCTGAGTATCAGCCTTATCGTAAGGCTCATGTTGTTCCATATTGGCAGGTGGCACCCAACCGGTACCCTCCCCTGCCACGACATCTAATCAATGAACAACCGCCTCACGTCTCGTAGTAGGCATCATAAATAAGGTAAACATTAGAAGAGAATACTTACGACTCAGCTCTATTGCACGATCTAGATCAGAATGAAATGTATCCATCCTAAATATCATGTAGCCTCATGTTTATAAATATTGTGCACGACACACCCATAAATATTATTCTACTAGATACCACTTGCAGACTCTCTAGAACAAAACTATTCTGATACCAAGTTTGTCACACTCCAACATCGGGAGGTACGACCGGAACACGATGCCCGAAGGCCCATGTGAACCAACATCCACACTTAGATCTTTTGACATGCAATTTGGGCCAACAAGGCCTCCAAGTATATTACCAAAATTTAAAATGTTTACAACTATCAGCGGAAGTAACTTAAGCACTATATATATATATATATATAATTAACTGGTATCAACACAGTCATAACTAGTGGATCATGGAAGAATCAAATCTCCTTGCTAGAATGGGCTCATCAGTCATCCCATCTTGATCATCGTCAACTTCGGAGACCTCTGGGTCCAAGGGCTGATTCATGAAAATGGGAGGAAAGTTTTTCTTCAAAGGAATCTTGGGAGTAATTAGTACTTACTTCAGAACTATCCTCTGTCGGAACTTCTTGGGTAGAATCATTAGTAAGCTCCTCAGTTTGTTGGGTATCTGACCCTTGAGATGTTACCTCCTTTGAATCACTCTGTGGTTGGGCAATATAGAGGCTAGGGGTTTGGAGGGTAGAGATCTTGAGGTTCTCTTGGTTGGCAGTTTTTTGAGCTTTCTCTTACCTCTCTCTTCCTTTTCGAGTGTCTCTGGGTAGCAAGTTCATCCTTTCTTTCCCAAACTAACTTTGCAATATCAAATTTAGGTTCTTCAATAGTCTGAGCAAATGGGTTATGAGCAGCTATATGGATTTTTCTTTGGGGGGGAGAAAAAGCTAGAAAAAGGATAATCTAGCTGAGGAGGGGAATAGCTTTGGGATGAGAATGTACTTGTGGGAGGAAGAGAAGTGACCTGGGGACTTCTGGGTTTCTGGGGCACAAAGTGATGACTTTTCAAGAGGAGTATTTATTCTCTTAGAGACGCCATCTCTTTCTATTGCTGCTGGAAGAAATGGAAAAGAGATGTACCTTGTGGACAACTATCGTACTGCAAGCTTGCTAACCTGTGCTCCAAGGTTTTGATGAGTCCTGCTTGCTGAGAAGACTTCTCTACAACCTGTTCTACCCTGCTAAGCATTTTATTCTGAGTGTGTGCAAAAAGTTTAACAGTGTTATCAATGTTGTTCAAGATTCTATTTTGGGAAATAGAATATCAAGACTGCCAGTTGATTATTGATTCTATGTCACTCGATGGTGGTTTTTCTACTGAGGGAAAAATAACATTCCTTTTGGGGATCTTGGGGGCATGATCCGCACCATCTTTACCGAAATGTTCAAGAGGTGAAAAATCATGGGTATAGTCGGTGCTAACAGGGCCATACATTAGTACTTCAGGATATTTGGGCAAAGGGATTGCCTCGTCATCATCCCAACTAGGGGTGATTGGCCTGGCATCCTCTTCCGACAGTTTTGGCCATTCTTGAGGGTTATAGCTGACAACGTATTCATATTTACCTGGACGTCTAAGCGAGACAACTGGTGCGTCGCCTCTTTCATACTTTTTTCGAAGGCATTCTGCAGATGATCTATATTTTTTCTTTCTGTCCTTCTTGGTTTTCTTTCCGGGCACCCGGTAGTATTTTGCTTGATCCTGAAGGCATTCTTGGCAAGAACATTCAATATCCTGTGGGTAGTGACCTGTGAAAGGATTGTTGAACCACCACATATTTTTACCGTTGATGTCAAAGTGCACAGTCCAATCATGGTCGGACATGATTCCATCCATTCGTTCCGAGAATAAGTCTGGATCATATCCATATGGAGAGGGGTGCATGGGTTGTATCATATGGAAAGAAAAAGTAGCCTTGTTTGGCTTCTTAAGGTGAGAGTGGTCAAACCTTATTAAGACACTTTTATCATTTTTTTCTTATAATGGTTGACTTAGTGGATGTGAGGGGTTCTGGGGGATCTCTCAATTTTTCATAATTTGTTGCCCATGAAAATAAAAGAATTGTTACAAGTTCTTCTTTTGAGATATGTCTAAGGATCTGGGTACATTGGGTAGTACCTTTTGTGGCATCAACATTAATGAGCAAAGCATCAGCGTCACTGGGAAGAGAGAGATCCATGGCATGATTCTGAACTCTCCATGCAATCTGGTAGTGAAGAGTTGCTTGAATGGAATCCTTGGCAAGCGGGGTTCCTAGGATCTGGACTTGAATCTTCAATGCCTCTGTGAGATATGGATCATATAGAAACATAGTTAAATTCGGGAACATAGTCACAAATATTGTTCCTGCATTCAGAGTAACTTCATTTGTGCAAAGATTAGCATGCTAGTATTCAAGATACGTGGTATCAAGGAGGGAAATCCTTACAACAACTGGTTGCCCTTTTCGTCCATGATAAGTCAATGCTATCTGGACAACTCCAAAGTGTATGTGAGTGGAACCGTTATTCTTTTATTGCATTGGAAACTCTTCAACGATCTGCAAAGTGATGAATTTTTCTCCTTGTGTTGCATAAATGGGATGCTGGTCAAGTTTAGAAGCAGCAACATATTCTCTAACACCTTTGGGCCTTTGTTGGACTAAGAGCGAATTTGAAAGCATGGAGACAATTATTTTTTTAGCAAAAGAGGAATAAGTATTTATGAGTAGCAAATAGGTAGATGAATGTTTTGATTTTCGTCTAAGACTTCTACTTCATATAAGTAATCATATTTATTTTGCGACGGTTTTTGAAAGGGTAGGAGATATACTGACAGTTGCACTGGAATGTACAAGGCTAGAATATGAATATGCGTTAGACATAATTTGAGAAGGTTGTTCCCTCCTCCAAAATGATGGGTCTGGCTCTGATACCACAGGGTTGAATGTAGTACCGGAAATCGTAGAGACTAGTAAACTACTAGTGTAGAAATTGGATTACTAGACTAGAGATTGGATTACCTTTGTAGGGATTGGATTACCTCAGCAGAGATTGGATCACCTTAGCAGCAGTAGAATTAATCACATGAAAGTCTTCCTACAAGGGGGGTGCTGGAGGCTAACAAAAGGCATACCTCGCCACAACTAAGCCATCAACAGTGAACTCAAAAAACTTTTGCACTCCTAATGCAACAATTGCTAAAACAATCTTTCTCAACTACTAAAGGAATATTCTTCAACTACGAGGGTAATCTTCCTCAACTACTAGAGCAATCTTCTTCAACTACTAAAGTATTTTGAGACTCTACACTCAAATATAAATCAGCCATATCCCCATATTTTGGAGGAAGAAACTATAAGAGACTTAGCCAGAAGAAGACATTTTATTACACAAGAGTTTCTATAAGAGAACTAAGTTGGGAATAGGATGATAACGAACTACTAAAAAGACTCCTATTTGTAGGCGATGGAAAGCTAGTACATGTACTATCCTTATTTAATCACATAGTACAAGTGGCAAAAAATAAGTACAACAAACATAAAGTCTTATAGTGTAAGACATTTATTTGGCTAATAGACAAAGCATAAAATTATAATTATGAACTAGAAAACAAATTGCATGGCCTTGGGTTTTGGTATTGGTTTGGATAAGACATGGATGATGGAAAAGGGACCCATGAATAGTATTTGCATGGCATTGGGTTTGGATAAATTTATGGCTGGACATGGGTGGCTTTTGTTTATGACACGAGGGACTCTTGAATAGTTCTTGCGTGGCATAGAACTTTGGGAACTTTATGGCAAGGCATGGGTAGGCAACTTTATTGATATATTTTTGGAATTGTATGGTAACGTTTTGTGGGTCAAAGTGTCTAAAAGGTGAAAGACTTGTGCAGGTTTTTTATTTTTTCATGGTAATTTCTTGTAGGGTAGAGTGATGAAAAGGATTAAAAAATGTGTGCACACTTTTTATTTTTTCAAATGGGTATTTACCTGGGGTGAGGGGGTTAAGAGGTGAAAATGGTTTAAGATACTTCCGCAATTTTTTAATTTTAGAAAAAAGAGAAATTATGGAAGGGAAGTTGGCTAAAAAGGTTTAGAAGACTTATACAAGTTATTTTCTAGCTCATGATTACGCATTATGCTTGTCTTTAACCCTTTTACCCTTCGCTTTTTAGCTCTTGTGAAATATCTCTTTGCATGAGGATGATCTTCTATAATTCCATATCTTTTTCCTTTCTTCTTATGCGATGAAGTTCCGATATCCCCATTTAAATTGATTTTAGCAATTTTTGCCGGATCAATGTCATAAGGGTCTGGTGAGTCTTCAAGCATTTCCCTGTATTCCTTAAGTATTGTCTTAAAATTTTGCCAACGGGGGTGAGTGGAAGAATAATTCCAACTTCCTTCCTCTCCTGGCCATATCTCCTCCGGAAGGCACTTATTTTACTTAACAAATGAGCCTATGAGGTTCAGCATACTCTTTCTCTATTGCCAGGATTATGACTGGATAATGAAACCAAAACGACACCGTAGGCATCACCTTTATAGTTCTTTTGATCACACTAAAAGACCTGTGGGACATGAATATTTTGACTCCACGAGAATGAAAATGATGAACCCAATAATTTTGAGGTTTGAACCACAATAAAAATATTTTTAGGAAAGGTTCAAGATTGTCAAAGTCACAGAAATCATGGCATTTGCATTCTATGAGAATGTGGTATTGATGGCAGAGTTACCAAAAGAACCATAAGAGCTCCTACGAAAAATTCTTGGCATGTGCTATGAATACCTGGAAAAATGGATATTCCAGATTAACACCAAAGGTTTCTAGTATGGAACCTCCGTAGCTTTGAAAAACCTGAAGTTCATAAAATACCCTCTGCCTTAATAATATGGACGGATCAAGAGGATCCGAGAAATCAAATTACTCCAGCGTGTGATGTAATGATGAAGAACCTGTTCGTGGCACATGTGAGAACATAAACATTTGAACTACTGATTTATTCTTCTTCTTGTGCTTTTGTTGCAGAAACCTTTTGGAAAATTCACCTGGCCTTGAAAGGAAATCTGCAAGAAAATTATCTTTTCCTTTCAAGTGCTTGACCTGAAACTTATAGGGAGAGAACCACTAAGCCCATATGAGAATTTGTGGATTTAGAATTGTCTTTGGATTCAACTGGATCATCCTAGGAAAAGCCTTCATATACATATCAATAAGAAACTCTAAGTGAATTAGGAAACAAAAGAATTTGTTTCACTGCAAGAATCTCCTTGAAAGTGGAATGATAGTGTTGTTCAACATCCTTGAATCATCCACTGGTGTAACCATATATTTTTCTCTGATCATTTTCTCCCTCAAACAAAATCGCTCTGCAATATTCATTGCTGGAATCTGTCTGCAATGTTTTCTTTCCATTGGAGGGAATATGCAAAGATTTGACACTTTGAGACACCTCTTTTACTTTTCTAACTGCATCACTTTGTTCCTTTCCCCATGGCTGGGCATTCTTCTTCAACATTTTTGTGAGAGGATAAAGATATGTGGAAACATTAGGAATAAAATCTCTCACATAATTTATTATTCCCAAAAACTGTTGGATTCACTTCGTCGTAAAGCCAGTATCGGGGAACTTGAGAAGTGCCTGAGAAATATGAGGACCTGGGGTGTATTCTCCATGGGAAAAATACATGCCCAAAAACTCAATTTTATTTTTTGCAAAAATAACTTTTTTTGGCTGAAAGCATGATGCCATAGTTTGCACCAAGGATGCAAAATGATTGAGAAAATTTATGTGCTCCTCCCAAGTATCATTGAATAATAAAATATCATCAATATATATAAGTGATATATGGAGGATGGGTTGAAATATTTTTATCATGGACGTTTGAAACAAAGATGGAGCAGCTTTTAAACTGAAAGGCATGGATTTCCACTGAATATGGTGATTGAGAATGTAAAAACTAGTTTTTTTCCTATCATCCGGGTGGATTCCCAATTGCCAAAAGCCTGATTTGAGATCAAACTTAGAAAAATATTTTTTCTTGGCAAGTTGGGAGAAAAGAGTGAGCTTATTTGGGATGGAAAACTTATCTTCAGAAAGAAAATGATTGAGTGGTTGGTAATTAATTACCAATCTCAATTTACCTCTTGTTTTCTCGGCTTTTTTGTTGACATAAAATATTTCGCACGCCCATTGTGAATTTTATGGCTCAATGAGATAAAAATCTACTAGCTCTTGGCACTCCTTATTTTGCAAGCTGAAGGTGGTCGGGGTTCATACCTGAGTGACTTGTGCACAGATATCATTGGTTAAGAATCATTGTGGGATTCTTCACAGGAGTGTTGTGTGATTTGTGCTTCAATTTCCCTGACTTGGTCTCCTTCTGTGAGCTGGA